>JAMQGT020001801.1:0-15533 GCA_024447675.2 Pterophyllum scalare
CGTCTAGTTAAGCAGAATAGGTGCACAGAGATTTGGGTAAGACTTGGAAAATTATGTGTCTGTCAGCAGCACCCTGGACAGCGCCGTGTGGCCCTACTGACTGAAGCTCTTTGTTCCAGAGCCAGCAGGGGACTCAGCAAAGCCTGGCTGGGCTCAGGCTTGAACCTGGGCATCGGGGAGGCCGGGCCAGATGGGTCAGCAGATGGACAAGGAGGCTGAGCTGCCCCTGATCTGCTCTACAGAAAACTCAGTGTCTGGCCACACCCAGAGAGGAAGAGGGAGGGAGACAGAAAGAGAAACACAAGAAAGCAGACAGAGGGATGCAATACAAGAGGTGGACGTGAGATTCTTGTGTTATCCTGTCACAACAGTCTTATTTACTTTTACCCCCAACAGAGCAGCCAAGGAGGAGCAAGAGGTTTAGAAGCAATACTACTAAAAACAGGGGAATTAATAAACGAGTGTCTGGCCATGTGGTTTAACCTTATGCATATTAGTAAACTGATACTTTACCTCCCTTCATTGATTAGCTCAATGAAGGCCAGTCCAGCATTCTTCTGAATTGAGTTCTGCCACTCCTGAAAAGAAAAATAAAGGTTGTGATGCATTACTCACACAAGGACTGCATTTTGGGCCTATAAATGGGGGGTGGATCCTTACAGTCAGTACTGTAAGGATCTAATTAGACATTACCATAAACCTAACAGTGTATTAAAAAACACATTATCAGAAATCTTTGCAAAGCACAAAAAAGATAAAATAAAACGACTCAAAATGCATCCAATGCGCTCCACTTTCCATCATGAAAATTGCATATTTGAAACTGCAATTCAGATAAAATTTCATAGCTTGTAATTCAAGTAAGTAAAGAAAGCATTTAGTTGATATATCCGTTGAGAAAAGAAAAAAGTGATGGCTATAAAAAGCTGAAATTCTGCACCACATGTGAGTCCATCCTTTCTTCCTCCGTGAAAAGATCTGTAAACACAGGAGAGATGTAATTGTGGGATGAAACTGTATCCTCTTGCTTAAATACAGCCATTTCCTCTGTCCCTTACAGTGACAGATTGCTGAGCGGGCTCACTGAGCCCTGCAGTGTGCGCCTGGAAGGGATCCGAGTCCTGGGCCAGAGTGCCAGCACTTGCTGTCTCACAACATGCTCTGGAAATGATTAAAAAGCAGTTTGAGCGTGCGCCTTTCACTGTGGGAAATTCAGCTCTCCTGTAACCTTACTGAGGTGCAAATGGAAGAGAAAACAGAGAAGGCCACAGTTCAAAAGAAAAGGGGAAACAGAGAAAAATGAAAGGAGAAAGAGTTTTTGTTCTAATGGCTCATAATATACATGTAACCCAAAGATATATTTATATACATATATATATATATATATATATATATATATATATATATATATATAAACATAAAGGAACCTTTAAGCATTGTTTACAATAATAGCAAGAAATATAACTGCTATTCCCAAATGAAAGACTATATGTGGGCATATATATAAAATCTACATGCAGAAGAGAGGCACACGCTGTCAGAGCCTAGACAAGGTAAGCAGCTTTTGTTTTGTGCAACACCAGAATAACTGACATTGACATTATTATGTATGGGTACGTGTTTTTGTACATAGTTGTCGTGACTGACACATACTGGTTCACGCACGAGTACACAGTCTGACCCTACAATGCGTTAAGTCAGGGAGATGGTGCTGACAAACTGCTGAGCATCTGGTCTCCAAATGTTCCCCCCGACCCCTTTCCTGTGTTACAGTATCTGCCTGGAACAGGCTGTTGTTGATTTGGGAAGGGATCATGTATAGCCAGACTTCTAAGGTTCGACTCACACCGTGCTCACGTGACAAAAATAAATACGGAAATCAAGGCAGACGTGACACTTGGGCAACACCAGGAAAGTGGCAGCAGGTCAAAGGAGGTAAAGCATGAACTAGTCAAATATGGTATCTTGTCTGAGGTATGCTTGTTGACAGCTGAGATAGCACTTCAGAGACTCTCTTTTTTCTTTTTCTTTTTTTTTCTTTTTTGCTGGAGTGCAGAACTCCCAGAGGAGGCTGCCTTTGATTGCACAGATTTAAAAAAAAAAAAAATCCTCTGCTACCCATTTGAAGGAAATTAGGCCTGACGTGCACCTCCTTAAGAAGAGATGTAATTCTTGATGTAAATGCAGACCATGACCACAGTGCAGCACCTCTGGCCATTGAAAGGTTGTTTAGTTGCTTCATCAAGAAAAACAAAAAAATTTAAAGCTGCATCAATAGTTTTTGAAGTTACAATAAATAGAAAAAAAAAAGCCTTGACATATTTTTTTGCCATTATTATTATTATTATTATCATCATCTGGTGAGCTGACAATTGTCTATGCACTTCTCAAGCAGGCATGATCAGTGTTACCATTACTCCTACGGTCACTTGCTTTTAGCCAAGTTTGGTGCTCGTTAGCACTGTAGCAACTGCCTGCTGCTGGAAAAATATTAAAGCGTGAAACTGAAGATTGCAGACAACTGGATTTGCTAAAAGTGCCATAACACAAAAGAGCAGGTGAATTCGTTGACACATAAATGATGCTGTAAAATGTTCAACTTTCACGCTTGATGCTCACTTGGGGAAATGCTTGAATTCTTCATTCAATCTTTGAAAATCTCACCACCTAAAATCCCACAACTCCCATCCCAGTGAACAGCTTGATGGCCTTGAGAGGCATCTCTCTCTCTTTCCCACTTTCATCTCCCTGAAATTCAGCAGGGCACTAAGTATTTGTGGTGTTTCAATCCGACCTGTCAGTACGCGGGAGCCTTTGCTTTTATCTGCTCTGCTTTGCTCTGTTGTACTTTCCACATCTGGAGGCCTTCCATCACTAAATCTCTGTGGCTCCACTCTAGATTCACCCCCCCTCCCTGTATGTTTAAGCTGTTACAAGAAACAGAGCTGCTTGACCCTTTCATTCAGCTGCCCAGACTGAGAAGAGACACAGAATGTCTGCAGCCGTGGCCAGCTACACGATGATTGCTGTGATTAGTATGCATAAATAAGAAAAGGCAGATCATTAGCACTAATTTATTCATAAAAGTGACAGGTCACAAAACAGAGAGGGACTAAAGGTCACCTAAGTGCCCTCCTTGCTGTCTTGAAACATTAATGTTGAATTTTGTGAGCGACATGTCAAAGTTGGCATTTTATGGTGATGTCAGCCAAAGCTCACCCTGCATCTGATGAGACTTGCTGTGCTTTCTAAAATCGTCTGAGATTCGGTACGTGCTACCAAAGGCATTAATTAAGAGCTCTTTGCAAAGCAATTATCAATCAGAATAAAGATCATCTTTGCTGCTTCTGACGGCCGGTCAGCACATGTGAGCCATGTCCCGTGAAATGAGTCATAAAGCACACACTGCTAATTATCTATCCTTAGATTAACTAATTATATTAGCTGGTCTTAGCTGGAGTGTATATATAGAGTGCAGTATAAGGATGAAGAGCAATAGCTCATCTCTATCTGAAAGGTTATAGAAGGACACCAAACCATACAGTCTAGTTTCAAGTCCTGGCTGTCTGATCGATATCTCAGCCTGGGTTTCATCCTGAGAGCCCCTAATGGCAGGAACCTCTGGAGCTGCAGTAATGCTATCTGTGTAATGGGGGATGGACTCAGACCCTTAACAGCATGCTGACGCTCTCATCTACAATAAATCCTAGAGCTGAAAAATGCAACTTCCCACAGACACCCTACAGACAGAAAAGCAGCCCCCAAAGAAGCCATCAAAAACCATCAAAAGAGCAACAATAACTCAAAACTGGCTGCCCCATTTATGTACTTTTTTTTTTTTTGGTGGAAAGCCCCTAAATAATGGCCTCCATATAACAGAAGCTCAGCTCCCTGCCGAAGAGCCCTTTGGACTACGGATACCAGGGAGCACACATCGTGGCAATCTACCTCGTCAAGGCTCTGGCCCTGCAGTCTGGAGGCAAAGAGGCACCAAGTAATGGCTTCCTTATGGGCTCCCGACGCAAGACTGATGGGCTGACAGAAGGTATGTTAAATGTCTCCTGTTCTAACTGCTACATCAGGGCTCTGACCTTCCCTAAAACATGGGCTTAACAAGAGATTCAGAGGGTCAGCTCAGAGGTGATCAGTCACTCGCACGGTTGGCATGAGGTGGGGCTCATTCTCTAAGGCAGAGCTTGGTAATAAAGCTCTAGGGTGCAGTGAGAAAGTCAGGAGATTCTCAGAGATCGGCATGTGTCTGTAGCATCCGCTTGGACAATTTGACTAAGGAATGAAGACATGAAATAACTTGCTGGCTAAAATAAGAATGAACCCTTAAAACTGAAGCAAGTTTTAACCATTAATTTATAAATTTTCAAAATATCCAAAATTTGGACTGGATAGAGGGCATATCTAATGTGTGCGTCTCTGTTTAAAATACATCTTTAAAGGGAGAGGTGAGCGAACTAGGTTATCGCAATGACCATGTCTAATTTGCCAGTACATTGTGTCAATTTATATCGAACCACAAGGGCTGAAACCAGATCCTTGCACGTCTCCACACAGTGTTGGCAGAAAGTATGTTATCAAGAGAAGCAGAGCAGAGAAAGGCATATTACACATGAAAAAGAATAGCAGAGAGAGACAAAGAGAGGCTAGGAAAAAGAAGACTATGAGAAAAGACGAGAAAGAAAAAGCTCACCTGAGAACAAAGGAGCATGACGAGCTCCACCACCGAGGTGCTTGACTTCATGCACACCAGACCTTTGGAGACAAAGCAGATGAACAGGATAGACAGTAACCATGCATGTTGGCACATAAGTATACATCTAAAGATTTGTGTTGGTATAATCAGGTGTAATCATTATGGCTACTGTATGCTGCATACTCTTTTAAATTTTAGGCCAACCCTCCCTAAATTGTGTTCCCAATTTCCCCGTCATAAAACTGTAAAAAATAAATAAATAAAATAAATATATCTGTAATACATTTACATATGAAACCTCCAACCCCCACACGCGCAACATCCTTCACACATGCCACACGCTCACAGAAGACATTCACAGCTTCTTCCCACATCTCCGCTCAGTAGACGGTGTGCCACTGAAGCAGACAACTCTCTAATGAAACACGAGCAGGTGTGAAAAGCTCATTTGTAGAAACAATGGCTGCAACTGGTCTCGTATTGTGCACCTCCAGCCCCTTCTGCTGCACTCGGCGAGAACCATTAAAGGTGCAATCATTAATAAAAGCAAAGAACGCAACTCTATAGTACTCATTATAGGCAGGTGGAGTAAAACTCTGTGCCACACGGATGCTGTTGTTTCACAGATGATGGGGTGTCTCTCAGAGGAGGTTTCTAGAAACTTTGTGGAGGTTTTGCACAGTAGAAACAAAATAAGTATGTACGACAACGTGTAGTATGTTGTTGTTATGATGGATTATTGCTAAAATTATTAACAGAGAAATAGTGAGTTTTGCATTATACTTAGTGACAGATTTCTCTTTGATACTAGCCTAGACTAGAGATTTTCAAAGTATACAGATTCAACATTATCAACAACTTAATGAGAAATGCACACGTATCTGCTGTAATGGCACTGAAAAAAATAAAAATAAATAAAGCCATCTATAAATCTAATGATCAATATTAATTTACAACAAATAACCATACTTATATCAAATGCACAATGTGCTGCTCACATGTAAACACACCTGCAGGCCTACCTGCAAAATTCCAAACACCAGAACTGCAGTAACACTTAACAGTGGCTGACACGCCTGTTAAATACGGACATTGTTTGATAACAATTAAATATATTGATAATATTAATGCATTGGTGTAAAATGTTTTATATGTTTTTAAATATCAATTTAACTGTAATTAATATGACAAAGACAACTGAGAAATATACCATGAAGGGGAAAACTCTTGTGCTTTTATGTATAATTTTTTGTAATATATACAGTATGAGAGCTGGATGGTCATATTTTAAATCTTGGCTCCATGTGTTATCAGTGACAATAGTTATCCCTAATAGGATCGTCTCAGTCACACATCTCTGGCTGTGAGCAGCCCACCTTCTGCTTGCATGAAGCAGCCAATCAGAAGAGAGGGTGGCCGGAAGGGGGAGAGGAGGTAAAATTGCTCGATTTTCAGCCAGAGAATGAATGGAGGGGCTGCAAAAAGCCCAAGTACTGAGATAAATAAGGATCATTTTGAACTGCAGCAGGGTCCGAGGATGAAAACTTGGAGCTGGGAATGAGCATAAATGGGCCCCTTAAAAGGTCAAGTAGACAATATTCTACGGAAATAAGTTTTACATGTGTGATTAAATGGTATAATATAACACAGAATGCAAAATATTCGAACCCTGGATAGATGAATCTTGGTAAATGCTTCTCCATTGAGTTCTATTCATGAGCAGAGAGCGTCCAAGGGAACATATTGTAAATTCTCTGAGAGGATGTGACCCTTCTCTTGTACACAGAGTGCCACGGCTGACCTCTTGTTATAGCAGTGACATGCTAAGCCATAAGTCAGTCCAGACTGACATAGTAGTCAGGTGGCCAACTGACCCTGGCCTTGTGCTGGTAGACAAACTAAATGCATTCTATTTAAACATGGCCTGCCAGTCCTTTCCTGTAAACAGGCCAGGGTTAAGGCATGGGTGAATGTGGCATTGTGGGGTGATGTGCCGGCAAGCTGGGCCACTCAGGGGACAGCGAGAAGCAGGCGGCAGGCATCACAACAGCAGCAGTGTTCGCACACAGCTCTTACCCAACAACTCCAAGTGTAAAGCTCAGGGTGCATACAACATAATTGCTGCTGTGACCACATGTCGGCAAAGGGGGTGAAGGAATAGAGTGAGGCAAAGGGGCACACGGGGCACAGGAGGGCTTGACCCTGGGCAATCTAAGGAGTGATGGATGACTGGTAATTACTGGTAAATGGAGCGCCTTTGCACCACAGCACAGTATTTCAACTGTGAGCCTGGGAAGGGCCCGGGAAGAAAAGTAGAAAGAGATGAAGGAATGGCAAAAATCAGGTCAGTCGTGAACACACTGAATCTAAGACAGACTGAAGTGGCTTGATAAACTTCCAGATCACATAGGTGTACAAGTGCACGTGTTGATTCTGTGAGTTTGCAGTATTATGGCTGATAAACCTGCTTTAATCCCTGTCAGGGTTCACATTTCACAGACCCAGACAGGGTTAAACATGTCTAGAGTGGTGAAGCCTGAGCTGTCTATCTCTGACCTTGTTTGTGGGGTTACAGTCTGCAGCCTGAGATCAGCTCTGCTTTGTCAGCTTGGTCAGTCTGCTGACAGACTTTGAGTGAAAGGGTAACAGACATATTCACACTTGTCAAGGCTTTGCTACCTGATTTTTCATTCCTTTCTCCTGACACTGAGTGAGTAGATCAAGCCACATGTGCATAGCATACTCACATTTCTATTTACATATTTTATATATATATATATATGTGTGT
This sequence comes from Pterophyllum scalare, assembly GCA_024447675.2. Classification (NCBI taxonomy): domain Eukaryota; kingdom Metazoa; phylum Chordata; class Actinopteri; order Cichliformes; family Cichlidae; genus Pterophyllum; species Pterophyllum scalare. The sequence goes on from JAMQGT020001801.1 coordinate 7,494, forward strand.
GTGTGTGTCTGTGTACGATATACACATGATGTGGAGGAAACCACACCCGTTTGTGGAACTTAACTGGCTGGAATGGAAACATTTTTTAAAAAGCAGCTAGTAATACCTCAGACACCCTTTTCATGAGTATAGAAAAGTACTCAATGCATCTTTTCTACATTCCTTTTGACAAGATTAGTTATATCAAAGAAATAATAATTCCTCATGATTAGGCATGTCAAAGCTGATTATTTTAAAAAGCTTAATTTAGGACACCAGTAACAGATGCTAATAAAAAGATTCATAAAATTTCAGATGCAACACTGAAGAAAAAAACCAAAAACAAGCTGAGCAAAATTAAATGCACCATGTGGCATTCAAAACGCTCAAATATTGGAAGGGTAAGAATGTATCCATTTTAAATTAACTATGCCCTGCAGAAAAGTGGACAATGGTGGTAAGTAACTCTGGGTCAAAATATTTATTTCTGGCAGGGCTTTAATAAAGTCACAGGAGTGTGTTCATGCAGCCTGCTGTCATTCTCTGCAAAGACCTCTAACACCAATACTGGTTAGGTTACCGCTGAAAGAAAAGATTCTGGAAATCTGAATTCAGAGAAAGCATTTTGGGTGCAAGCTGAGAGACCGGAGACCACCCGCATACATTTAGCGCTACACACAAACAGGCAAACATCTACAAACACACACAACATCTCACTCATGCGCGTGCTGACTGCGGTGGCCCTGTTTTCTTGTGAATGCAAGCCAAAACAAGCCTGAGGAGCAGAGTGGTAGTGCGCACACATGCAGGCATAGAGCCCTGAGGTTAGGCACAAGTAGTGCTGTGAGAGGCTGCCAACCTGAGGCTTGAGGAAGGGACTGGAAACCTTCATGCAGCCACCAGGAAATAAGGCTAGAGACCAGAACGGAGTGCAGCAACGAGGTCTCACACTTCTACAAAGGCTACGCACAACCAAACCAGTCGGCACAGCTCTATTTGCAAAGTGACCAAAATAATACTCTCAATAAACCTCAGGGCTGCAGACAGAGGCAAGACTGGGTACAAACATTCATGATTCACTCAACGAAAATGACTCTGAGGTATTACAGAAAAAAGATCTCTGTAAGCACCTATACTTCATTTTAATTAAACTGTGCGTGCATATAGATTTTACTGCGCACAAAAGCTTTTCACCAAAAACAAAAGATTAAAAAAAAAATCCCTTCCAGCACTCTGCAGCGGGGTGAGCTGCAAATGTGATCTCAGTTTGGAACTAAAAATAATGCAAGGAGGTGGCAAAGGCTACTGACTATTTCAACATTCATTTCAAAACGAGATTTGTTGTGACAGTGAAACACTGACGCTTAAAAAAAAAACCCAAACATCTAGGACCAATATGTGGAAAGAATCAGAGAAGAGAATCACGAAGAAAAACAAACGCACACGCCCCACAAGATGAATGAAAAGGGAAAGCAATCTTAATCAGAGTCTGACAGACCCCAGCTTGCGTGCAGCTTCGTAGCTCTCCTGTTATCGTCTACTGCTGCATATGCATCCATCAGTTCGGCAGCCAGTGGAGTACATACAATAGTAGGGTGGCGGGGGGAAGAACTGTTAACAGGGTCCTAAGAATAAAATGCACCGTACAACATCTGTACCTTCTATGAGCAACTCTTGTCCATGGCTGCCCAGCAGGGTGCGAGACAGAAAAGGCGCAAAGTCCACAAAGATCTCTCTCAGCAGGGGTGCCACTTTCTCCAAGGCCCTTTCTAGCTTTGTAGTAATGCTGTCAAAGAGAGCACATCAAAGGGGAAGTCAGGAAAAGAAATTAGACACCTGAATTTCAAAAAACTTAAAGAAGGTCTTTTTTTTTTTGTTGCTACACTATCAAGGAAAGGCATAAAAAGGGAGCAGTGAGAGCCCCACAGTCGACCCAGTGTGCACAGCTAACAGCAGTTAGTGTGTAGTCAGACTGTCAGAGTCAGACTGGTGGGTGCAGGAGGTAACCGACACATTTCAGAGGATGCAAACCAAGTCAGATATCAATGAGATCGTGGCTGCGATCACCAGAGATGTCAATAAGTGAAGATTTAATGTTATTAAGAGCCACGTGAACTCACATCTCACCGGCTGTTTGCATTCTTTGCTGTGATACGTTACCAGGTTTGCACTTGAGATCACAGTTGTTCACTGCAGAGGAACTTCCACATCTTTTACACAATCAGTCCATGCCTCTGGCTGACATTATCTAAGAACCTCAGAAAAACTGTGAGCTGGAGTCATGCAGCCATACAAACTCAGACGGTGTACAGGCAGAGATACAGTACAGTATATCTCCTATGTGTACACACATACACACAGATACATATATATATATATATATATATATATATAAAAAAAAGACAACACGAGGAGAGCTGAAGCTTGTTTTCCCAGCTAAGATGGACAGAAAAACAGCAGAATAGAGAAAAACAGAAGGAGAGGTGGTGAATGCGTAAGTGTAAGCCGGCTTCAAGAAACCTGGGAAAACATATCAGAGAGATGACACACTAGGATAAAAATACAAGATGCAGGAGGTCTAGGTAGCTAGCATAGATGTCCTTGCCTAATACACTGTCCTGCACCTCTGGAGGCTGTCTTTAATCCTGTCAGGGAGCTAAAGGGTTTGAGCTCAGGAGGTGTCAGCCTCTGACGTAGTGGATTCTGGTCTACTTCACAAAAGGCACTGAAATAGAGAGAAAAATATAAACCACAGGCAGTCCTTCCTTCATGTTGCTTTGGGACTCGGGGCTTGGGATCATGAAGTCATTATAATAAAAAATTTAAAAAACATGAAATATGATGATAATCATAATTATTTGTTATTTTCAGTAAACCAGAGCAGTCAATTCAGCTCGGATGTGATCTAAAATATAACACAGGCATCAGAAGGCTCTGCAGCGAGATAGTACTATCATTGACTTCACAGTTACGCTAAGTGATGTCGGTTACTGCTGCCATGGCAACTGAATCGCTATTCCTGTGGCAGAACACACTGAGGCAACGCAAGAGAGGAGAGAGAAACTCTGGAGGAAGACCCGGACTCTCAGCAGTCGGTGGGAGAGTGGATGTAAGGACGTTTGTCACAAACTATTAGAGCGAGGGGAGAAGATGAGTCAAGGTCACAACCAGCTGCACACAGAGTAATACACACACACATAAATTATCCCAAACTTTGCCACAGTGTTTAGAGTTTTGGTATTTTGCTTTTTAAAAAACAAAAAAAAACCAAAAAAAAAAGCACAGAAAACAACAAAAATCTTGATTTAGTATTTTGAGGAAAACTTTGAGGAAAGAAACATGTTGGAGACAAAATCTGCTTTTGAGTAGATTTTATACATGACTGACACAATTTGGCTGAATGAGTACAGTAACAGCTGAACAGACAAACTGTGTCGTACCTCATGTTTTCTACTGTGTCCTCAGGCATGGGGGCCACCGTCTGCACCGCCGGGAGGTTCTTACTCGTGGCTCCATTGACAAAACTGGAGGAAGAGGAGGCAGGAGCAGCTGCGTCAGTGGCTCCTGCGGGAAGAATAACGGAAGTGCACAACATTAATGTAGAACAAAAAAATGATTGGACATCTTATTAGGATGTTGGGCCACCATGTGCTGCAAGAGCATGCTAAAGGCACTTGGTTTGGTTGATGGTGGTGTGCAAAATCTCCCATATGTGTTTAACTGGGCTGAGATATGGTGAATGTGAAGGCCATAACATATGGCTCGCATAAATTTCATAGTCAAACCATTCAGTGACCACCCCCCACCCTACCCCACGCCCTTTGGATGCAGGCACTGTCATTGTGGAAGAGACCCCTCCCGGTCAGGATATAAAATTTCATCTCAGGACAAAAGTGATCACCAAACAACTTTGCATTGATTTTTAGTGACCCCTCCCTCTAAGTCAGGGGTGTGCAACTCCAGGCCTCGAGGGCCGATGTCCTGCAGGTTTTAGATGTGTTCCTGATCCAACACACCTGAATCACATATAGAAGTCATTAGCAGGACTCTGGAGAACTTGACTGCATACTGAGGAGGTAATTCAGCCATTTGATGCAGGTGTGTTGGATCAGGGACACATCTAAAAGCTGCAGGACCTCAAGGCCTGGAGTTGCCAACCCCTGCTCAAAGTGGACTCAAAAAGGAGCAACTGGATACATTTTAATAGTAATTTTAATAGTAGTTATTTAGTAATTATGTAGAGTAAAATGTGGTACCTTTAAAGCATTTAAGTACTATCACAAGATTAAATGCAATACCAAATTTAAAAACATTGTCGCACATTCATGGAAATTCCACTGACGTCACATCGAGCAGTTGTAAACGTATTTAATGACACACAGACTGAAATGAGTGAAAGAAAATGAAGGAAGGATGAGAGGTTATAAAAAGCGACCGCAATCTGGCCCCTGACAGTAGACTTCAGCACAAATTTCAACCAAGTCGAACAAATTATGCACTTTAACCAAATCCAAGTGCACCTCAGCTGGTTCAAACTCATGTCAGCAGTGACACATGGAACTATTTTGTTTAGTAAAATGACAACGATGAAGAATCAACCAGCATATCAAAACAATATCTGCAGCGTTTTTTTGTTTTGTTTTTTTACAAGCCAATAAATTTGGATATTGTGGCAACAGTAATTTATAGGTGAACATTGAGTCAGAGCTTCTTGGCAGCTTACTCCCGAGTATAAAATCATTCTGTCCTTTTGAGAGGTTAAAACCAGTGAATGTGAAATCATGCGGTCTGGGTGAGAGCCTGTGGATTTAGCTGAAAGCACATTTTCACTTGGATACCTTTCTCAAATTCCTGCACAGGGCCTCAGAGAGGAGAGGGAGGGTTTTTTTTTTTTTAACAATTATTAATAGTGCACATTAAAAAGGTGTTTGAACTCCTAATGGTTCCTGGTGCTAAGTGGGCTCTTTCAAAGGCCCAGAGTACACGGGCCCTGAGGTGAAACCTGCTCAATGCAGCCCAGCCTCAGGAGAAGTGACAGCAGTAGGAGAGAGGGGCCAAGTCGTCAATCAGATCAGAGAGCGCGCTGCCAAGGAAAGCACGGTGCGCAAATTCACCTTTGTCATTAAAAAGGTATTTGTTTTGTTGTACAATTCAGGCAGGTTGGAATTAGGGTGGTGTCTAGACGAATCCTAGTGGTTTAACAAAAGCCAGTTTCACTCACAGCAGCACAGGCTGCTGCCGAGTCAAAAAAGGTAAAGAGTGCCATCTAGTGATAACAACAACCGCCTGCAAGGGCATCCAGGATCACATGATCCAACAGAGTAAAAAAAACACTTTGTTCTATTCCTAGAATGGCATTATTTAAAGAAAAAACTCATAAGAGGTCAGTGGGATTATAACCAATTGCCCACTTTGCTCTGAAGCAATATTATCTGACATTTTACAAGATGAGAACTGAATGTAGGATTTTGACAAGCGCGGCTGCACTCCGGTAAGGTCGTTTTGTTGGCCCTACCCGTGGTGTTGATCATGCTTTTGGGGGTCAGTAGAGGCAGCAGCAAAGATGTTGGGAGTGCTGCCAGTTGTCAGGCCTGGAGAGGTGCTGCTGTTGCTTCCCAGGGTGTTAACCGCGAGGCTGCCAGGGGAGATTTTCTTCACAGGCACCACCACACTCCTACATCAAACACACACAGAAAGTGACTTTTTTTTTTTTTATATATGCCCCAAATTGATGCAGTTAAAATCTAAAATATTAGAAGAAAATAGATGGATGGATACTAAACACAGAACAGCTCCAGGTGTTGTAGTTGCTATAGGTGTATGAGATTCAAACTGATTATTTAAAAAATATATATATAAATACATTTAAAACCACTGATTCATATTCATGATTAAACATTTTCAAAATGCTTGTACTTTTATATTTGGTATTTTGTTTAAGATGCAGAGAGTAGCATTTATATTTGGTTTATAAACAGAAAGTAAAAATAGAGCAGAGACATATTTTGGCACTTACTTAGAGTTCCTTGATAGATAAAATAGATAAATAGATAGATAAAAATTCCACCCAAAAAACAAAAAGTATTGAAGTTAAATGGAAGTAATGAAAGAAAAAACCTGAAGAAAATATGAATAAAGCACAAATAGACTTGCGTATATACATATACACGAGTCTAAAAGGGACAAAAATAATGGTGTGTTTTTAATTAATAGCTAACAGACAATAGCTAGCATGTGCAAACCTGGCACCAAACTCATTCACATGTTTTAAGGGGTTAAAGTGCATCTCTTACTCAGCACAAGGACACATCAGTCAGAGCATTTGAAAGATAAACATCCTGCCCTGTAACTCCATCTTTCAGCGTAATGTGCGTGCAAGGCAAACATAGACACACATGTACACATGAGGCTTAAGCAAATAAATATAAGAACCAGCCAGCAAGCTACTACACTTTCCCTTGCATCTGCTCTTGGCTCCAGTGGTCCCCTGCTACAGCCTGGGGAGACCTGAAAACATCCCCAACCCTGACGACTTTCCAGGAGCACATTTAGGAGTTTCCTATATGGTGTTTGCTCTATCCAGACATACAGAACAGATGAGTTCTAGTCAGAAACTGTATGAAGAGTGAGTCTGTTATGGTATTTACTATAGGTTTTTCTATTGTATTCCTAAATAAATACCTTGTAAAAGCATATTATATATATATATATATATATATATATATATATATATATATATATATATATATATATATATATATATATATATATATGCATATAAATATATGCATATGTATGTGTATATATATATGTATGTGTGTGTGTGTATATATATATATATATATATGTGTATATGTGTGTATATGTATGTATATATATACATGTATATATATATATATATATATGCACATATATATATATATATATGTGCATATATATATATATATATATGCACATATATATACGCACATATATATATATATATATATATATATATATATATATATATATATACGCACATATATATATATACGCACATATACATATACGCACATATACATATATACGCACACATATATATACGCACATATACACATATACGCACACATATATATACACACACATACACATATATATATATACACATACATATACATATATATACATATATTTATATGCACACACACACACGCACACACACACGTCAAAACATATACACGACAAAAAGGGAGGAAGAATAATGGGTGGCTTTTTCATATATTATAATCATATAATATATATATAATCATATATATCATAATATTTTTTCAAAAATAACATGTTATTGTAATGAAAGAGACATTGTTTTTTAATATTAGAAAAAAAGCATGTTGCTTGGATGAAAATGACATTTGTGACCTCACATAATGACAAAGGAAAAAGCACAGGCATGCCATTAAACCACCACACTCCTCTGTTCACATGCAATCTGACTGGCTGAGGATTAAAGATGATCCAGTGAACTTGGCTCTGCAAGAGCTCCCTGACAGAAGAGAGAAGGAAAGCTTGTCCTTATCGGGTCTGCAGTTGGCCTTTGGGTTTGCGAAGGTGCCAGATAATGTCTCGTCCAATCTCCAGCAGTTACTCTTGGTGACACAGGCCAGGCCTTTGCTCTGTCACGAGCTAAGCCTGTTGTCATCTGAACCAAATCCCCAGAAATCCTTCCTCCACAAAACAACACAGACCGTTGTTGCTATTTTCTATCTACAGTCATCGATCATGTAAAACATGCCCTGGGAAACAAAATTCGGTCTGGATGTGTTTCAGGCTGATTACTTTATATATGCTTTCACTGATTCTGCACAAAAATAATGAAAGCTATGATGTTTCATTTCACAGAAAAATAGCTCTCCATCTTTTCTTGAGGGTGCCGAAGGCAGATTAAGTCATTGCGCTAAGGAAAGGAAGGAAGGAAGGAGAGAAGAAGGAAGGAAGGAAGGAGAGGAAGGGAAGGAAGGAAGGAAGGAAGGAAGGAAGGAAGGAAGGAAGGAAGGAAGGAAAGAAGGAAAAGAAGGAAAGAAA
>JAMQGT020001802.1:0-39143 GCA_024447675.2 Pterophyllum scalare
CACTGAGACCATTTCTTATGAGGCTTGCAATTGTTTTTTTTTTTTTTGAAAGACCCCCAGAAAGCCTGAAGAAGGACTGCTCAAGACTACTGGTTCAAAAATGACTACAAAGTCTGTCTCCTTTGAAGCAAAACACAAAGACCTGAAGGGTGGCTCAAGACTTTTGCACAGTATTGTCTCACACTTTGGTCACAATATTCCACATGAAACAATTCCATTAGTTATGCCCCCACCATTTATATCAGCACCAGTACATTTAGTGCATTTTTGTTCATTCTCCTGATGTAGAATTTTCTTCTTCACTACATTTATTACTGCTGCTAACTTTGCTTAGAGACAGAGTAGAGAACACAGAAGAAGACGACACGGAGACACAACCACTGTGTAAAAATCCGTTCCTGAATTGGTGCCAATGTTTAACACATGCAGTATACAGAATAAAGGTGATACGTGAGGCCAGCATACTGTAAAAGTGCCTTAAACTTGCACTGTTTTTAACACCCAGCAGAGGGTACGGTACAGTAGTCACGGTACCTGTGACTGCAGAAACACTTCTGGTTGAATGGATAGGGTCTTTGGGAACACAAACACACACACCCATGCTCCCACGATCTGTAAACACTTTCCTGATAACTTCAGGGACTGTACTGAACATTATCAGCCAGACATGGATTAAGTCTAGTCACAGACTAAAAGGAAAATTCAATGAAGGTCATCATCATCATCAGTCTAAGACAAGGATTAATCCATGTCTGGGAAACTGAGCCTATACTGCATTTCTTAGTTTCTCGCATATTTGTCACACTTAGATATTTACGCATGTTATCTTTCTTTGACTTGTATATGTCAATATGTATGAAAGTAAGAAACAAGTGGTGCCGGGCACAACCAACCCATCCCCCTCAGGCGCTTTACCTGATTTTAATGTTGAAGTTTTAAAAAGTTTTAGCAAAATAATTTTCATTTTTGGTAAAAGTCTCATCACTTATAATGAGAAAATATGATTTGTCAGGTGGATGATAATAGAGGAACTGAGCAATCAGATTGATAGAGAGTCAAGTCGTGTATCCAGATCATAGCCCGATCAAATGTTACATGTCCATGGATAATAGTGATATACTTCTCATGGTGACGTGCAGCCAGGGGAGGCAAGTGGGGCAGTGCCTCCCCTGTCATCATGACAAGTAAAATACTAACAATGATAAGAGAAAATACATCTGACCACTTCAATGTTCTATACAACTGTTTTCTGAATGATTTCAACACTTTAATGGTCTATATATTTGTCCAAGTAGAGTCTAGGTTATAATGGGCCACTTTTGATTTTACTTTTATATTTCACCTCAAAAGCTTGTTTTAAGCACAACCTCACATACATCAGATATACTGTTTACAATATTAACACATTGGACCTAAAATCACAGAAAAATAAAATAAAATTCAAGTACAATAAGTTCGATTTTTTTTACTGTGAAAACAAACATATTTAATACATTTGTATCCATTTGGTCTTTAAAAGCTTTTGATAAGCCTTCCAAGATCTTAAAAGTTGAGCTTGAAATAAAGAAATAAAGCAACCAACATCAAGAATGCTTTGCTTCATTTAGCATAACTTCTTTGTTTTTTGTCACAGAAAAGTGATCCTGGTATCAGTGGAACAGGAAGGGGCCATCCCCAAACTGTTCCCACAAAGTTGGGAGCAGGAAATTGTCCAAATTGTCTCGGTATGCTGAAATATTAAGAGTTCCTTTCACAGGAACTAAGGGGCCGAGCCCAAGTCCCAACAAACATCCCCACACCATAATCAAACCAGCAAACTTTACACTTGGCACAATGCAGTCAATGAAGTACCGTTCTCCTGGCAACCACCAATCCCAGACTCGTCCATCAGATTGTCAGATGGAGAAGTTTGATTCATCACTCCAGACACTATGTCTCCACTGCTCTAGAGTCCAGTGGTGGCGTGCTTTACATCACTGCATCCAACGCTCTGCATTGTGCTTGGTGATGTAAAGGCAGCTGCTCAACCTGCTCAACATCCTCCGACCCCATGCTGTGATTTTACAGGGCCTAACACTTCATGGCTGAGTTGCTGTCGTTCCCGGTCGCTTCCATTTTGTTGTAATATCACAACATCTGGCTGTGGAATATTTAGTAGAGAGGAAATTTCGTGATGTTTGTAGAAGCAGTCTGCATGTCTAAGTGTTTGGTTTTACACAGCTGTGGAAGGGATTCAGTGATTTGGATGGATGAGTGAATACTTTTGGCAATATAGTGTACCTATAATTTTACAGCACTGTAATAATCGTTTGTAAATTTTGGTCATTCTGAGTCAGAAACGAGGATTATCCTGTCCATGCTCACTGGCTCACAACATGCCATTTACAAGTCTTTAGCCAGCGAGCATGTGGTTTCACCGATCCACCCCTCTCTTGCATATCTGGCTTCAAAATAAGATGGCGACAGTAAAAACACTCAGCACGAGGACTTCACAAACCAAGACTCAGTATCAGACAGAGGAGGATTATTATGAACTTTGAATCATGCAAAACAACTCTAGAACAACCAAAATATGGAGCTTGCAATAAGTATAATCAAAACTCATTAAAATTCCCAGACTGACTGACTTTTGTGTCCTGAAGTGACAATGGACTGTTGTTAGCTGAGCGGTTGTGATTTCCTGTGTTAGTTTTCCCTGTGTCTGGAGGGTGGCACAATCCTCACACAGTCCAAAGGCGAGCACAGTACTTCCTGTGATGGACTGGCCACCTACCAAAGTTGTACCGTACCTCTTGCTGAAAGTTTGCTGGGAGCACACACAAAGCACCAACATCATAAGCTGGTTATAGTATGAAATAAGACCTTTTATATGAAGGTAGGTCATACTATCATTCGGAGTGTGGGATACGGGTGCAGAAGATGGTGCTGTAGCACTGACAGCAGCATTCAGACTCTACAGTCTGAAAAATAACACCCTTGGGTGCCACCAAGTGGTGAACACTAACAACTGCAATGTCACTGTCCTGTATCAAACTCTCCCCACAACCGTGCAAATCAAACAGATTCAGACAAAAGATGTTTTTATTATAATAGAAGATATAAAATAAATATACATGAATTCTTCTCATTTAACAGTCATTTTTACAGTGAAATTTGGACGAGTTTGCTAAAAGCAGCTAAATAAATGTTTTCTTTTTCGGATTTTTCGCTTTTTCGCTGACCTATTGCTGCCTTATCTATAAACACTATGAAAAGACAATACGTTTAGGCCATATGTATATTTCAAACTCACGCTCACACACACACACTCACATAATACAGAGAGAATGTAGAAGAATGGACAGACGCCCCAACCTGCAAAGCTTCTGATGCAGCTCGCAGGAAGTTTGAGTAACATTAAAAACATTTCCTTAACAGTATTTTTTTGCAAATAGTCTAAATCCTTTCAAAATGAACTAAAGCTGTCAACAGAATGTGAAGAAACAGCTGCTGTGACTTTGTCCAAAACATCTATGCAATGTGCTGAAGAGCTATCAAATGAAGTTAAACTAGGGCCGTGCCGTACTTTGATGTAATACCAATTTGCGCCACAGGATGGTGCAGCGAGACAATTAAAAACACATTCTTATTTACAGTGGTGGCCTGGGGGCATGAAAACCCCTCTTGAGGAAATGGTGATTGGGCAGCACACATCTGAAACATTTCAACACACCGAACGGTTAAATGCGGTCCCGGGTACTGAAAGCTCTAGTCAAAATTTGCAGATTGTAATTACAAAAAGGTCCTTTAAGTAACAGCTGCTGTTTTCTGCTTCCTCGCTGGTTCTTTTTTTCACATATGGGGATAAAAGGTCAGTGGAACAATTTTGTCATTTTTCTTTTTGAGCCAAAAAAATATAAAGCTGCTTATTCAAACGATAACTGAATTCAGCTTTGCAGATGGAGTATCTGTCCGCCTGTACAGCGTTGTGAGGGCGACAGTAAGTGCTTATGTTCTCCATTGGAAAAAGACAGGCACATGCAATACTATTAAAAAAGAGGTGATGTGGGGGGGTGGCCTAGAGGTGCACTACATTTCATAAACGCGTGTATTAATATGTGTCCTTCCACATCCACGCACACACACACACACACACACACACACAGCACGCACACACACAGCTATGTTCTTTCATAGCATAGAAGTTTAGTGTCTAAAGCAAGACATTAAAAAACATTAAATACCATTTTTTTTATTTACCACTAAATATTTTAGCAACAACAGTGCATTAAAAGACAATTACTGTATCTCAATGGGAAATCCTTAAAATGTGTTTCTTTATGTACAGCATTTCAAAACATAACTGCGCTTCAGTAATGTGTGAGGACGACATCTATGAGCAGAGAAAACGAGCTGATCCTCCATCATTTTTGCAGACAAATCAAATAGATACTTAGCTGCTAACAATATGCTACATAGTAACAAGAAGAACAAAAAAAGAATGACAGAGGAAATGTGAAAATACAAAATTTAAAAAAAAAAATCCCATGACAAGTTTAGCTGATTTAAAAAAGAAAGGAAAAAAAAAAAAGGCACCATCCACTCAAACTAAAACGTGGACCGTTGGTTATCATTCCTGTAAGTAAGGACAGCAACACTGTGGAATATCCAGCCGATGAGTGATCCAAAGCATCGGTGTCACCTTCATTCTACTGTACAGTGAGGTGGCGTGAACACATTCAGTAACTAGACGTTTATTTCATGTGAGCTTATGGAGAGGAAGTAACCAAAAAGGATGAGTTTATGGTGTAGGGTCTGTCTGACAGAGGTCCCTTTCTATAGCTACTATAGTTAAGGCAGAGGAAAGTTCAAACATGGGTATTATTAATAGATGTATGGAAATAATAAATATGATTGTATACTATTCATATATATGCATTTCTTTACAATAATTCTTTTAGGGTTCATTTTAAAATGCTGTGGGGAAAAGGACATAAACGAGAGCTGTCTTGGACTACCGTACTCGATATCACACGAGGAATGAATACACATCACCCATTAAAATATAATAAAACCTGTCAAACTGCAAAACCTAAAAAACAGGTGAAAGCTTTAGTCTGGGATTTCTTTGCATAGGAGTTGTTTGTCTCTTGCTGGAGCCTCGTGCTCGTTACTAATACTCGTGACACCTCGTTTGTGTGGAGAGAGAAATGTACAACAAAGCATCTCGACGCACCCTCGCTACTACTCGCTTCAACTTTAAATACCCACACAGTGAAGGGAGGGGAACCTTTGATCCCTACCCTGTGCCACTGAACCTGCACCCCCCCCCCATCTGCCAGACTGTCAGAAAACAGTGGAAGTAACAATGAACTAAAGACAGAGTGCAAAGATATCTTCTACCAAACTACTTCATATGGACACTTCAGGTACAGATTCACTCCCTTAAGTTTGTCTTTAAAGCTGCGCTAATCAATATTTTTAGATAAACAATGGTGTCACATCAAAGGGGTCATCCACAGCGATGAATCGAAAGAGAATTCCTGAGGAATTATCAGCGGTTTCCCTCAGATCTATGGAACACTCGAGAACCCTTTTGACTGTTTTGGTTTTCCAGCCAGATCATTTTCAGCCAAAGAACAGATGAATTCACCGTAAGCTAGCTATCTAGCTAATGCCTGTACATAATCAAATAAATAGAAATATGAGTCAGTGATTTAGAGGCAGAGCTGAACTCCTGATAAATGCTAAAGTCTCTTCAAGAGCTATAACAGCCCAAAAATTCAGGCTGGTAATCTAACCTTACTCATCAGTGTCCCGCGTGGTTCATGCTCATGATGTTAATTCAATATGGAGCTAAATAATTAAAGTGTTATTCTGAAGTTGCCTTTCACTCTACTTCATTTTTAGACTAGAGGGTTGATTTTGTCTCTGTCTGCTTTATCCTCAGTGTCTGTATATAAAAAAATGGACATAGCCTCTGGATCTTAAAAGTATAGCCAGATGTGCCGTCACCCTGTATTCTATCTCAGGGCCAGCAGGGGGTGACTCCTCCTGTTGCACAAAGAAGTCTGACTGTATAGAGGTCTACAGGAAAATGACCGTACGTCTCACTTGATTTATTATCTCAGTAAATATTTTAAGTCGTCCTCATTCTGTAAATAATCCTCCGAGCTTCCATATTTCTTTAAACCTTTATTTAACCGGGAAGTGAAACTCTTGAGATTAAGTTTCCTGGGTTGACATACAAAGGCAGCATCGACCTTGCGTGTTTTTCAGTATGTTATTTAACAAGGAACGGTGACGTGATGGTGGCCACGTCCATTTTTTCATATGCAATCAAAGGCTTTCTTTGGAGGGTTAGGATTGCACAGTGGTTTAGGCCAATTTACCACGGTGACAACAGTAAAATGACTCAAAAACACTAATGCCAGAGTGCATTTTATGTGCATATTTTCTTTACAAGCCTGGCAAGAAGAAGGTGCATCTAATGACACGCTTAACACACAGATGGCTACACTGCCTGCCTGACTGCTGCTTGTTGTTTTTCTGCTCTGTGACACTCTCCTAAGACTGTGGTGTGACAGGTGATAGCTTCATCCATTCACCTGCCAGGTGTTTTCTGAAAGTTTCAAAGGAAGCCGTTTCATGTCGCTTTATGTCCTGCTGCCCCAAGAGACACAAAAACAATAATCAATTACTGCAGCTTTAAATATGTTTAAGACCCTGCCTTTGTTTTAAGCAACCACTGAATAGTGCAGTAGATTAGGTAAAAATTGTTTAAAATGTGGATATAGATTTTTCTACACACTTTCATTCATTCTCTGGTGTTGTTGGGCCATTTAACCATGTAAATAAAGACACAAAGAAAATAAAAGAAAGACACTAACAAGAGGAGCCGACAACAGAGCTCCTTCTGGCACAGCAAAGGTGTTTGGCACAACAGAGCATGCAGACAATAATTTTGCTTCCTTAAGCTGCCGGAGAGGACAGGTTAAAACAAAAAGGATGTCATAAAATTAAAAAAAAATGCATTTGCAGAATTTCTCCCATTTCCACATTGGCTGGTAAGATGATTCATTTTTATAGACAAAATTCAGAGATATACTGAAATACAAAATCAATGAACCGGGTCTTTAAAAAGCATTTAGGGTATAGTTTGGTTCATCCAGCTATTTTATGGCATTTTGTCCATTTGGAAACCCCAAAGAACAGAAGACACAAGGATTGTAAGGTCCCATTAAAAATGAAGTTTTTAAGATCAAATGTTAGCATCTGAACGTGTTCTTCTTTAGTCTGCGGCTAAAACAAAACTGTGCCAGGTGAATCTGAAGAGATTCAGTGCAACTGATCAAGCTTCGATGTCCCACCGAGAACACAGTGTGTATACATACGCATGCACACACACACACACACAGTATGCTAACTGTTTTAGCCTCATGCTGAAAGATCACGTTTTCAGAACCTAGAGGATTTTATCTCTCAAAGGTCCAGTTATAATCAGGCTTTAGTTTAGTTTAGTTTTTTTGGGTTGTGCCAAATGGGCAAAATTCCATCAAACGGCTAAATGAATCTGATTCTACCTGTAACGCTAACTGAGCTGTCAAAGACCCGGAGGACGTGAACTGGATAATGTTTCTGCATTCTGAAAAAAAGCTTGATTCTAAATGGCAGTGATGAAATCCTGTAAATGCAGATGGTGGTTTTTAAATGAAAGATTTACCACTACGCAAAGTCTCACACTCAAACTAATCTACTGCACTAGAATGGACCTTCAACAACATTTTTTTAATTCACTCTGTGCGCTTAAATCCTGCTACAAGCTCCATCCAGCTGCACATTTGTTTTTGTTCTACAGAAGTAGAATTTTTTTTAAAAAAAGAAAAGAAAAAAAAGCAGAACTGACACAATTTGACTGGAAGTGAACCCCCAAACCCGTAACATCAGCCCACCTGTATGCTGTTAGTATCAATGCATGAAACACAAAGCCTTAAAAAGTTACTATTCAGTAAGATACAAATAATTACTAAAGTCTTACTGAGGGCAAAGCAGGCGGCTACTTTAAGCATCAGTGAAACATGATTGGGCACAGACGTCATTATATCATTATTTTCACACTCATGTCTTGCATGTTTTTTTTAAAAAAATGCTTAAGCGCTTGCAACCACATTAACTATTTGAATTATTACATCTTCAAAAAGGTCCAGTTCTCATTTCAGCCACAAGGTGTCAGTGTTTCCTAATCCCACTGTAGGCAACACATTCAATAAACACATTTTTCTCTTTTCCTCTGCATGGGGGCAAATGCAGCTACAGTCAAATCACTGGGTGCTTTCTTTAACACAACATGCAGGGTGGTGACATGACCAAGAAGGGGGCCAGGCAGGATGGAGCGAGCTGTGGGAAGACATGAAAAGGGGATTGCTCTTCCTGCTGTATCATTAGTATTATCTACTGTAAAAGTAATACTAGAAATGCTTTAAGCAACATTTACTGTAAGTATCAAAGGTAAACGTACTGTATGAACTAGTCCATAGTGTTACATACTGTGTAGGCAGCATTTTTATGAAGGCAGATTTTTCTTTCCCTTTAACAGGTTGTACATGAATAGATCCCAAACAACCTGTTTCTGTAAACAACTGAAAAAACTCTGAACAGGAAAAGGAAGACAAATTGGTTTGGTTTAAAAAAAAATTGAAAGAATATTGCTACCTGTATTTGCAGATTCTTTAATAAAATGCATTAAGTAATTGTAGTGGAGTAAAAAATATAATCAGTATGATCTTCTGAAATATGATGGGAGTATTACTTAGGAAATTGAAAAGTGCAGTCACTATTTTTCACTCATTACCAAGAGTTAGATGAAAAAACTGATATCATTCGCAGGTCTGCCACTAAATCTGAAAATGCTACTAGCAGTCTATCAGCTTAGCTTAGCATAAAGACTGGAAACAGAGGGAAATAGCTAGCCTGGCACTTTTTAAGCCCACAGTCATATATGTTATATATCACTAGTTTGACAAGAGCACTGGAGGGTAAGTTATCCATTTTATGTGTCTAGATAAACTGTTCTAAGAAATAGATCAAATAAATAAATATTAAACTGATTAAATAGTCCATATATTACATCATGAACTTTAGAAACACTGTTAGCTTGTAATAGCACCATGCTAGCTCCTTCAACGGATCCAGGATTTATGCTAGGCTAAGCTAACTAGCTACTGATGCAGGCTCTGTAATAAAGATACCAGCAATGATGGGAATGGTAATTATAACAGGTTAGCAGGATGTCCTGCTAACAGTGTAATAAATAGTGTAGCCATTTTTGTCTGTCTCTGTGTGTTAGCTCTGCGACAGACTGGTGACCTGCCCAGGGTGTACCCTGCCTCTCACACTGTGGTAGCTGTGATAGGCCCAACCTGACCCTGAAATGGATGAATGGATGGATTTCAGAATAACCTTTTTGCTGAGCACTGAAAGGCACTGCTATCTCACAGCATGGCCAACCGACTCAGGGCCACCTGCGTGGTAGACAGAGCAGTAAGCTTTGATTTGACTGGGATGAAAGAGGAGGTCAAAAACAGCAGTCAGAATTTGGGTGCATAGTGCCAAATGAATGAAGGCTGTCCCAACACACACAAAGGGTCTACTGAGATTCCCATTCATATATGTTTTGCCGTCCCTTGTCCATAAATATACCAAAAAAAGACCTTTATATAGCAGCCCTGTGAGTGTTATATTCTACTTCTTTAAAAATCTAATTTATGTGTACTCGTTTCACTTCAGCCCTTTCCAAACGTATATGGCTACACTATTTACTCTCATAGTTTCTTTTCCACTGAATACCAGTTTTAACTAGAGAACTACTAATTGGACCCGAGAGGATGGGAACGGGGCATTGCTGCTGCAGACAACCGCTGGACATCACCTTCTCATTTAAGTCAGCAAGAAAACTGAGAATTTCCCAAATTCTTCAGTTGTGTGATTTAATAAATGTCTTTCATTGCAGTTTTCTCACTAATTGATTCATTAATGAAAAAAATAAAACAGACATAAAATGGGGTGTATATACTGGAAACAAAAATGTGAATAAGTTGCTCATACCTCCATGACATGTACTAAAGAAAGCACCCATTGTCTTTGAATGTGCCCCAGTCTCTACCCGCCTGCTCAGTGTTGCACCACCGGGGTGGAGTGGAAGAGGGCGAGCCTCACGTTTGTTCCAGCTCTTTGCAGATCAATTCAGCGGTCAGTGCACTTCTAGTAAGTAAAAGGATAAACAACATGCATAAAAAAAAAACATACTGTACACACACACGCGCTCGCACACACTCACAGGACAACAATGATAACAATAAAACCTTAAAAAAACAATCTGACATCAGGCAGTAACAGTCTCAAGAAGCATATGTCGCGGGGCGGGGGGAAGCGCACTGTTAGCTGCCCTGTATGTTTATGCGCACGTTCAGAAACCTTAAATGTTTCAGGGGTCCAAAATAACATGGGTGTCAGAGCAAACTGTAAACCAGCGGCTCCCGAACAAGATAACACTCCGGAGCTGCCGGCCACCAACGAGAGGTGTCAGACCCTCCCGAAAACGCTGCCATCAGAGGAAACGAAGCTCAGCTCTTAAATGTTTCTTACTTCTAAGAAGTGGTGGAGTGATCACAATATACAGAAGCCAGAGCTGTAAAAAGACAACTGCTTTTCTTACATTCCAAATCCAAATCTAGATAAACTGTTCTAAATATAGAAACCCTATGATATCAAGATTATGTTAAATTTATTATATTTCCCTGCAATGACATCAGCTAAAAAGCTGATTTTCTTTTTCTTTGTAGAAACTTTTTCTTTTTAAAAGGTTGGGTTTAGCTCAAACTTTAGCTTCTTTTCATTTGATTATCTATGATAATAATACAATAGAGATGACAGTAAAGGGCTTTTCCTTTTGCGTTGCCTCACGTCTGATCGCTTCTGTATGTAACAATATTTATAATGACATCAACTATCAAGGTAAACTTGAAAAGTCTAGCAAACGAGCAAGAGAAAAAACTCAAATAGAAAAAGGTGCTATATAATATACTTGAAGACAGCTGCGACTCTTCTTGGTGAGGAACGTTGTGTTTCTAAGTGCCATGGTTCTGAGTCTGCGTGAGACGCCTTCACATCTATCTTACACTTTATTTTCAGTCGATTTTAAAGTGTTTCACCAGCCCAAAGAGGCAGAGCTTGTTTTCTTGTTGGATTTTGTTTGGTTCCCATTTTTGTCGGCCTTCATGTTACAGTGCCGCCAAAGGCTGTCAGGTAAAAGGTCAGAGGTGAGGGCAGTTTGAAGGGGACGATGGCTGGAGTTGGAATGATGCAATGTAGGGACAGGGGTCCAACCAGGACACGGGAGACATGGTGCTGAGGTCGTTGTGGGTTGGCTGAAGACGAGGAGGAGCTTGACTCCTCTGCTGGTTCAGGAGTGACAGGGAGCATCAGTAACGTTGGGTCTGGTGGGAGTACTGGGAGCTCTGCTGGGTTGATGACGAGTATCCCATGGTGCTCTGGGGCTGAGTGGAACCTTGCACGTTGCTTTGGTAACCAAGGCGGGAGCCGGAGTGCTGAAGGGGAGATAGAGAGGTAGAGATGAGCCCACTAAACCACAGTAGGGTATCAGTAAACATTCAAACAGTAACTACATGTGTGCAAGTACATATTGTGGTTTTAGAAGGGTACATCTAGCTGTGCTAGCTAATGTGCAGCACTTTCCTCCGGTTTTCAGCCATTCCAGATTCAGTAGTTTTCAGCTAATTAGCCAGAAAGTTTCCTCTTAAGCTGTTCCACTAATAAAAAAAATATTCAGGCATGCGTCTCACCTAAACTGCACAGAGTATGTAAGAGGAAGCAAATATGATGCCCACAAACTACTAATGAATGCACAGGAATATTAGCTGCATTGTTTACACAGTGGCCCAAACCCACCTCAAATAGTCTAATGTCTCAGCCGCCTTCGTCAGACTCTGTTTTCAAATGCAACTCTGTCTGGTGCTTGTTTAGAAAATTCTGGGCCCACTGGCTGAAAACAATAGACTGTATATAAAAGATGGACACAGCCATCATGGCATCATCCATTGATTTTGGACTCTGCATTTTAAGGCTCAATGATTCTAATATGGCTGCCGTCATGTTGGATTTTTTTGGAGTTAAAAGTTAGCATATTTGCATGAGCGGGTGGAGTGCTGAGTTCTCAGTTAGAACTAGCGAGCTTGGTTACCAAACTGCTTCCATAAACTGTATGGGTGTAAAGCACCGACATATATCTGCTAATCAGTGCTAAATAACAGACGAGTAAAAATACTAGTAAAGGCGTAGTAAGGGAAAAAGACATTGGTGTTGAAATTTCACCCATCTGGATGTAGCTGTCAGAATCTGAGACCTCAAATGAACTGTTTGCATGTCTACATGCCACAGTTGTAGGTACTTGTGCTGCACTGTTGCAAATTAGGGAAATGATTGGAGAGTAGTGCATGGTGGGATATATGTGGATAGAGATCAATAAGGGGAAAAGTAGGACGCTGACAGTGACAACTATAGCCACACTCGTGATGTGTTAGTCCACAGCAGTGGTTTATTTATACATCTGCAGAGGTCTGACAGCCATGAGCTGTTTCACTTGCAGCCCCAGCTCGGCATATCTCTATATGCAATATACTCGTCTGCCTTGTTGATACGGAAGCAGGAGAGGTCAAACCAGTCACCTCGATCACGCCGTGCTCTGTGAAGTACTGACACGTGAGCTCCCTGCCCTTGCAGCTGAACGCTCAAGCCCGAGCTAGCTCCATATGTTGCCGATTAGTCATTGATCATATTTGTTTGCTGCAGTGGTTGGGGTTCTCTTGCTTTCACTTTGGAAGCCAAAATATGTAATATGCCAAACTTTGGCATGCAGCTTCATTTCATCACAGTCTGAAATCTGTCCCCTCTTTGGCCTCATGATAAGAGTTGAGCTAATGATACAGGAGGCGCCTGAACAGAAAAGCAAAGCTCACAGGCTCCACGGTGATTTGATATCAGCTCTGTCAGCAGGACTGTGTAGAATGAGCAGTTCTTATCATTCAGACAACATGTTGCTGTTGTCTGAGTGTTTGCGTGTATGGATACAGCTGTGTTCAGAAGTTTACACACTCTTCAGAGAATATGAATGATAACACAAAAACTTTTCATTTTTAGTTGTTGGATGAAGCCGTTTATTATCAAACTACTACCCAAATGACCCTGATCAAACGTTGTACCCTAGTTCTTAAAATCATAGTGCCTCCTTTAACATCACTGACAGCTTGTGGTCTTTTGTGGTAGCTGATGAGGCACTTTATTTTCTCAGATGGTAAAGCTGCCCATTCTTCTTGTCAAAATGCCTCCAGTTCCTGTTAATTCTAAATGATCTAAAAAGGGCAAACACAATAGTTTGATAATAAACAGTCAACATCTTCACCCAACCACTAACCATAAATCAAAGAAAAGTTTCTGTATCATCATTCATATTCTCTGAAAAATGGCCAAAGAAAATCACAAATTCTGCCAAACGTATGAGCACAACTGCTGAAATCTCTGCAGCAGGTCAGCACACTGCTCCAGTGAGCTAAAACTATAACAAACAATGCTGTGAAATAAAGATTACACACAATGTGGTCGTCTAACAATGGCTCAGAATCATTATTTTAGACCTCAATCAACCAGAAATTTCAGTGACCTTCATAGTAAGCATTAGTCAGAGCAGAAAAAACATCAAATACTGTTAATCTTCAGCAGACTGTAGGATACAACTAAGTTTTTACAAGTCTGTAAGCATTCTTAAGCCAACAAGATGCAGGTTCATGGTTTAATACCTTTATATTTCCCTCTCCTCTCTGCCTTAGGCAGACAGGTTCCTTCTGACAATATTAAGATATAGCATTAAGATATAGCATTTTGGAGTGTCTTTGTTACTTCCAGTGGTGGAATGGACTACATTTGGCACATCTCACTGTGGTTGACCTATTATTTTTTCCATATTTTCTGTCATAATATAATGGTATATGTTCACATTGAGTGTATGTACAAGTAAGTCTTCAGACTCTGATAAACTGCTACTCCTGGATATATGCAGGGTCATAGAGGACAGGTATCCCTATAATCATTTCAGGCTTCAGGGGCCATGAGCACAGAAGCTCCGCCCACCTGCCAATCAGATCAAAGTTAGATTTAAAGGGATGAGGAAGGGAGCTAAAACCGCTTGTTTCAGACAGGTGATGGACTCAGGGGCTGCCCAGAATAACATTATTGGAACTCTGAATCATGCAAAGCTACTCTAATAGATTCCAAGGATAAAAGGAAAGTATTATAACAGGTTCTCTTAATGGTAAATGTTTTAAACGAGGTGGCTGTGGCTCGGGAGGTAGAGCAGGTCATCTACAAATTGGAAGGCTGGTGGTTTGAACCCTGGCTGCTCCAGTCTGCATGCCAAAGTGTCCTTGGGCAAGATAGTGAACCCCCAGTTGCTCCCAGTGCACTCAGTGTTAGATAGAAAGCACTTAGGCACAGAAAAAAGTGCTTGTGTGAATATGTGGGTGAATGAGAAATGTTGTATAAAGTGCTGTGAGTACTCAGGTAGAGTAGAAAAGCGCTATATAGGAACCAGCCCATGTTCCATTTAGTTTTGAGAGTTTTAAAGCACAGAGAAATGAATGGTTTCATCAGAAAATGTTCTGAGTGTGATTCATTTATTGTTGTGTACTGTAACTTTCTACTGACCTGGTAATCTGACTGCAGCACCCCAGTGCCTGAGGAGGCCCCAGAGGGCCCAATCCGAGGTTTCTTGTTGGGTGGCCCCTGGTCCTGACCGTGCTGCAAACCTCCCCCAGCGGCGGCCCCGTGGCTCCGGTGGTGCCGTTGGTTTGAGCAGAGCTCTGCTGGGAGGGGGCCTGCTGGGCTGCCGTCTGCTGCTGGTTCTGGGTCTGAGTCTGGCCCGTCGTCTGCTGGTGCTGCTGGGTCTGGTTCTGCACAAAGACACACAAAGCTTAAAGTGGGTCTGGATGTATGGAGAGGAGAAGGAGGAGCTGTGGCTAAAAGCAAGTGTGTGAAATTATTTTAGTTTCTTGCTTGTCTTTTTTTTCCTACCCTGTTTGCTCTATTTTTAGCTGTAGGGTGATCTTTTCTGCATCTGTGACCCACTTTCCCCCTGAGAAGACTGGAATGAACTGTACCTTGCCACAGCATCAGTTTAGAGTTTTAAGGAAGCATTACAAGAAGAAAAAATTTAGACCATGAGAAACGTTCAACTAATGAGGGAAAGAATAAAACATTTACTAACTCATCTGAGAGTCAGACAGTAAGGATAGCATATATTGTCAGTCTGCATTATTAATATAGGAGGTATTATGCAGTTATTTTCACCTTTTGTGAATCTGTTGCTCATTTATGCTGCTGGCTCAGCCCCTAAAGCTCTCCATGTGACAGCACAGGAAAGCATGAGAGACTCTCATCACATCTCATGATAATGCATTTTTCATTTGCCTCAAGTCAACATGAAAAGCCACCTCAGTTACCTACTTTGAGCTCAGGCGGACAGAAACACGTAAAGTTCAGTAATGCATGTTTGTTAAATCAATAAATGTGACAAACTCTGGAAAACCGGGACTGCAATCACTGACCAAAATAATCGTTGTTATGGTTTTTGCCAGCAGCCACAGGCCAGAGGTCACCCACGTGCCACTACACACCTGGAATGTGGCCCACATGAAAGTGCATGTGTGGCTGAGTTCAGTTGATCTTCAGCTGATGATAAATAACTGAAGAACTGATGAACAGCTGGTTCACAGGACTCTGCAGCCAGTATCTGGGCCAAATATGCATTATGTTCTTGTTATGGGGCAATTATGTGGTTTAACATTTAATCAAAAATTGAAATTTGGTGTCAAACTTTTTTACACAGTTGTGAGTTTATAGGTTTATGGCTACAATTCAGGAATTCAGTGTGCTAAATGTCAACCCCTAGGGCACTGTGTGGAGCTTCTGGGCCAGATTTATTAAGTGGGGCAAATTAGCGTGATGATGCAGTCGTGCTGATGGGAGTGGAAAGTTCTGAGGGCGATCTGCTAACAATGGCCTTATTTATACACAAAAATGCAGCAGTTCATTTCAACAATGAGCAGCATTCTACAAAGAGCATCACAGATTAGTGGGTTCAAAACAAGCATATGAGGGAGTGTGAGAAAGCGAGGAATGTTCTTAAAAAAAAAGTGTGTAAGCACAGAGAGAGCAGGGCAACAGAGACGTGAGAGGCAGCTGTAGAAATTGCTGGGATTGTGTTTGAACTCGGGATCAATGTGACACCTCAGGAGGAGCGCGGGACGTTCATTCCAACTAAACGAACACACAAGAACAATTAAGACGTCCTTTTTTTTCATGTTAAATTCAGCACATTTTGCAGTAAACTGTGTACCACAAACTTTGGTAAATCAGGTAGTATGCATTTACTTTGGTAATAAGAAATTAAGGACATCCCACAGTCCACTTACACCATCTACGCGTCCCTTTCGCCTCTGTGAAGCGTTCATGATGAAGAGGTAAAAAGTTGTGGATGTGCTACGTCAGCATTAGTGCTACTGAAGTGGAGCGAGCATAAATGAAGTCATTTTTTTTAAGTGGCATGTAATTTCTGATGCAACTTTTCGCTAAGCTCAGCAAATATCAGCAAATGCAAAGTGTTCCAGTGCAGTCTGTCATACATTGTGATGGTTGCATAGAAACAAATGAAATGCCGGGACTTTTTCCCCTCCTGGGTCCTCGCTCTTTGTTGTGGTCAGTTTATTTCGGGGACAAAGAAATTTGTCCCTCTAGTTTTTCCACATCTTAATACATTCCCTCATGTCCATTCTGATAGTTTCAGCAATCTCCCTCCAGGAATTTCCTGATATTTGTGAGTCCTTATATAGATGCTGTGATTATTATTATCTTATACTGAGATGATTGTTATTCTCTCACAGATAAGTTAAAAAAACGGTGGAGAAAAAGTAGCCAGGAATGCACAGGAGGAATCAACAGTATTTAAAAGGCCAATCACAATCGTTGTGGGCTGCGTTGACCTGATGTGTAGTTACATTTCTTGGGAAATGCATGTCAGGTTACATCGTAGTTAGTTTGGTTAGTTTGCAGTACTGTGGTGAAGTTTATAGCAATGTAATATTTTGGACTGGTGCAGAGCAGGCTGTGGTGTTCATGGTAAATGTTAGGCTACATCAATGGTAGCAGATGACAATGTATACATTTAAGGTGATGGTGCTGATTAGATTTACTCACCTAATTTTACCTTTTATACAAATTTTATACAGCCTGGGGGTTGGAAATCAGCCATACAGCATGCAAAATGTCTGTTTGTATCTTATTGAATTCAGTTGGCTGAAGCCACGAAGTGCAGAGAATCTCAGAGCAGCAACAGCACAGGTCACCGGATCACAGCCTGTACACAAAGTAAAATCTGTCCCCCATACTGCACCACTACACCTGATCTTAGTGTGAGATTCAATTAGACTTCAATCGTTAAGTTATGATAACTCATCAGGAAAGAGGTTAGCAACTTTTCTGCACCATTGAAAGGTGCCCTCTGCTGGCCATTTGAAAGAAAGCCGGTATAGGGCACTTCAACACTGGCCTCACTTTGATCTCGAAACTATGACCATCATCTATACTGGCTGGGTTGTCTCTCGGTACTTCCTGCTACCTGCTAAGTTGGATAAACAGTTGGGAATATGGATGGATGGTATCTAGCAACAACACCTGTATATAAGGCCCAGGTACCAAACTATTTAGGTGTTAAACATACTCACAATAACATGTACAGTATTAGCATAAGTACAAGTGCAGTCACTAGATACAGAGGCTAATGGATTTTTGAACTGCTTGTAATGCACCACTGTACACTGTGTACAGAGTATTCCTGCCTGTAGCAAAGTCACCACTGAATGCCTGTACTGATTTATTACACTGTAAGAATAACTCAAAGGACATAGTTGACTCAAATAAGCTGCAGCCTTCTAGGAACCATCTATCTAGGTAACAAAATCTGTTCTTTATGGTTAGAATGTAAATGTGCCCAGACACATTTGGTACTCATTTGGAGTTTCAGACTAGCACTTACAACACTTTAAATGCAGTACACTAGAACAGTCCCCAAAAATTCTACATAAAAACCCTAAAAAATAAATGAAAGCCTGTGTGAGGTGGGAGAGCCAAGCATTAATCCAAAAGACAGCAGTTCCTTGAATCGCCACTTCAGGCTTTCTCCCAAAGAGAGTCAGTCCTCATAGACTACTATATTAAGTAGGGATGTTATCAGAACCAATACTTGAAGTACCTTTCAATACTAAGATTCTGAAAATGTGATGTTACGTGTATTTTTTCACACCACAGGTACTGTTGGCAGCATATGTATACATATATATACCAAGTAGGATTGTCAAACTATCTACACTCGGATACTAAAAATTACTGTTAGATATTAATTTGCAGCAGTACTGATACAAACAACGCCTTCGTCACCTCCTCCAGCTGACACACAACTTCACACATCACTGCTGCAGAGAGGCGGGCACCCAGCCCTTTTCCCCTCACTAACTGCTGAGCAGTATCTCAGGGTCTTGTTCACGAGTGACGGGAGAAAGGAACGGGAGATTGACAGACGGATCGGGGCTGTGTCTGCAGTGATGCGGGCGTCACGAGCTTTAGGTAGTGACCGAAAGAATAAGATTGCAAATACAAGTGGCAGAAAATGAGCTTCCTCCAAAGGGTGGCTGGCCTCTCTCTTAGAGATAGGGTGGGGAGTGCAGCCATTCGGGAGGAGCCCAAAGTAGAGCCGATGCCCCTCCACATCAAGAGGAGCCCTTTGAGGTGGCTCGGGCATTTGACTAGGATGCCTCCTGGGTGCCTCTTGGGAGAGGTGTTCTGGGCATATCCCACCGGGAAGAGGCCCCAGGGTAGACCCAGGACATGCTGGAGAGATTATATCTCTTGGCTGGCCTGGGAACACCTTGGGGTCCCTCCAGATAAGCTGAGGAGAGGGAAGTCTGGATTTCTCTGCTCAGGCTGCTGCCCCCGGGACCCCGGATAAGCGGAAGAAAATGCATGGCTGAATAACTGCTGAGCACATGAACAGTAGCACAACAAACTTGCAAGCACATCTTAAAGTTCATATTTTATGTTATTTAATAGAAAAAAAATGTTGTATACATGATCATTAATTGATTAGCGTGTAACTAGGTCTTCCTACAAATTGATGCGTTCTCATAAACTTAGAATTAATCCATTAAAAATACACAGGAGCAGGCGCCAGGTTTTGGAAGCTGCCATTTTGCCCCGCCATCTTAAATACAGTGGCCAAGATAGATGTCACCTAATTGTGTTTTAGAAGTGTTTTATGTTGCTATAGACCAGCCACATACGTAGTACACCTTATGACTTACTTTTAATTTAAAGATCACAAATAGCTCTTCCAAACTATATATATGACCATTTAACATCTCTTTCTCATCCGCCACCACTGCTCTCCCTCCTCCCTCAGTTCCACTTCATACTCTTCCTCCTCACTTAAAGCCTCATCCAAGTCCAACAATGTTAGAACCACTTTAAAGAAAGTTTCACTAACGCTGGCTACCAGCAGCTAACTCTGGCAAAAACAGCAGCAGGTACAGACAGAAAAGTTCAGGATATCCTCAACCATTCACCTCAGTATCGCTGTGATTGGACAGAAGTGAGCTGCACTGACTCAACCAGCATCAGTCTCCTTTCACACAGTTTGGCAGATTCCTCCAGAATAAACAGATGTAGATACCAGCTGAGGTAAACAGCAGACTGACAGCCCACACTCCTTACAGGTGAACGCCAGCCAGAGATGTTTGTCCTATCGTGGCCACTATAGCTAGGATTATGCACTTGAATTGGAGGAGGAGTTAAAAACCAGAATTTAGTTGACTGCAATCTGCTGAGATCTGCCAACTAGACAGAAACTGCTGCAGCCTACCTTAACAACTCTGTTTGATCAGCAACAGACTCCATACCAACTCACCAAAAGCTCAGAGATAAACAACTGTAGATGAATACATTTGCTCAGAGCAGTACTGCTGTAATCTTTATTTTTTAAACCGTCTGTCCCTTTTGCTTCATGGTATTGAAAATGGTATTGAATATTTTCCTGGGTATTGGTATTTTATTTTCCTTCGTGACAAGTTTGTTTTTTGTTTTGTTGAAACCTTATTAACATTGGGTAGTTACCTTTCTGTTTTCTCCTCTGGCTCGTCTTCATTAAGAAACTCTCGTTTGGGGTAGGGGATCTGACACCCAGCAAACACACTAGAGGAAAACAGATAAAATTGGTGGTTGAAGCATTTCTGCATCAACATACTGAACCACACTGACTGTTATACAGTCCCAGTCAAAAGTTTGGACACTGGTACTGTACTGAAAGAAGCAAATCACTGTGTACATTTGCTGAATCAAGGGAAGCCTCTTCCAAAAGTTTACTAAGACTCACTCAGTGGTTGGTAAAGGGTCCTCCAGGAAGTACGGGTCCTGCAGCGCCTGCTCTGATGTGATTCTTTTGGTGGGGTCCATGGTAAGGAGTTTCTGGAGCTGAAGGCAGTGACATAGACAGAGTTAGACATCTATATATATATATATATATATATATATATATATATATATATATACACACACACACACACACATACATATCTATATCTATATCTATATCTATATCTCTATATCTATATCTATATATATATCTATATATATATATATATATATATATATATATATATATATATATATATATATATATATATATATATATATATATATATATAGATATATATACTTTTTAATCAGAGTGCAGCTTCAAGTCAGTTAAACTTCTGAGATATTGATCTGCCCCCTCTGCTCAAGTAGCAGAGGGGGTTGTTCATCAGTTTCAGCTGCTTTGGTGTTCATGAAATTAAAATCAGGTGCACTAGAGGGGCAACAATGAGACAACCAGGAATGGTTTTACAGGTGGAGGCCACTGACATTTTCCCCTCATCTTTTTTGACTGTTTTTCACCAGTTTTACATTTGACTAGGGTCAGTGTCACT
Organism: Pterophyllum scalare; assembly: GCA_024447675.2. Taxonomy (NCBI): domain Eukaryota; kingdom Metazoa; phylum Chordata; class Actinopteri; order Cichliformes; family Cichlidae; genus Pterophyllum; species Pterophyllum scalare. The sequence goes on from JAMQGT020001802.1 coordinate 21,123, forward strand.
ACTGGTAGCGTGAGAGAATACCTGGACCCTACAGAGGTTGCTCACGTAATCCAACTCCTCCAGGATGGCACATCAATAATCAATATGAGCCATTGCCACAAGGTTTGCTGTGTCTCCCAGCACAGTTTCGAGAGCATGGAGGAGAGTCCAGTAGACAGGCAGCTACTCTAGGAGAGCTGGGCAGGGCCTTAGAAGGTCCTTAATCCATCAGCAGGACCGGTATCTGTGCCCTTGTGCAAGGAGGAACAGGATGACCTACAAAATGACCTCCAGCAGCCACTGGTGTGAATGTCTCTGACCAAACAATCAGAAACAGACTTTATGAGGGTGGCCTGAGTGCCAGACATCCTCTAGTAGGGCCTGTGCTAACAGCCCAGCACTGTGGAGCCTGACTGGCATTTACCATAGAATAGCAGAACTTGCAGGTCCACCACTGGTGCCCTGTGCTTTTCACAGATGAGAGCAGGTTCACCCTGAGCTCATGTGACAGACGTGAAAGAGTCTGGAGAAACCATGGAGAATGCTGTGCTGCCTGTAACATTGTTCAGTGTGACCGGCTTGGTGGTGGGTCAGTGATGGTCTGGGGAGGCATATTCCATATCTTTGAATTCAGCCCTCTGTAGGTTGATAACTTTCATTTCCATCAAATGATGTGGCTCCTTTCATTCCTAACAAACTGCCTTGTCCATATCAGTATAGTAGTATATAAACACACACAGTATACACACACACAAAGTCTAGAACAACTTTACTAAATCAGGCCAGCCTTAGATTTGGGGAAAACAGATGGGCTGCACAACTTTATGACTCAAGAGTGATAAAATATACACAGTAATTATCATCAATATCAGATTACACTAGATATAAAACACACAATTACCTCAATCATCTAGTTACCAAACATCATCAGAATCATTATTTTGTACATTCAGAAAAGCACTGCTTAACTTTTTTACATTTCTAGAATTGCAGCTATTCTATGTATTGCAATGCTACTCACAAAATTAGATTGTATGTGGTGGTAGCAGGGGCGGGGTTTGTATGTGTATGTCCATGTAAAAGGATGCATACGCGTTAGTAAATATTAGTTACACCCATTAGTAAATATTAGTTACACCCATTAGTAAATATTAGTACACCCATTAGTAGATATTAGTAACACCCATTAATAAATTAATAAGAATATATACAGAAGTTCACTACAATAAATAATAGAGAAAAAACTCAGCTGTCTCTCCACTGAGTTTCTCTTTCCGTGGAAGGACTCAAACTTCATTGTCTTGAGCTGCGGTTTGCAATGGTTGTCCTTGTTCTGCTCTGTAGCATAGCAGTGCATGGACCAGATCTCCACCTGCTGTAGGTTTCAACCTGCAGCACATCAGAGTTTCATGGACAACTGTTGCCTTTTGCAGTCCAAGGCAGTGGAGTTGGATTCTATAAAAAGTCTGTGGGGATTGCCACAACACTGACCTGACCATTCTACAGTAGGGAAATAGAAAAATGGTAGGACCAAGACTTTCAAAATAAGACAATGGGGATTGTCCATTAGCAAGTATTAATAGCATTGCCTTTTTTCCAGATGGGTGAAAAATAATATAAAAGCGCTTTGAGTGCTCAAGTGGAGCAGAAAAGGGCTATACCAGAACAGGTCCATTTATCACATCCTTACTCAAGTACATAATAATATTTGTGGGAAAGATCGGTGTGCACTCTAGCTGTGGAAACATGAATATGGAAACATTACAGTGTGCAGACCTGCCTCCCTCTTGGGAAATAAAAGCCCAGTCCATTTTTCAAGTTTAGGACTTTTAAAGTTAGTACAACAGTTGATCAGTTAGCAGTTATGTCTATGGTTAGTAATCGGGAAATTAGCTACAGTGAACCATGACATGTGTGTGCACTTACCAACAAGAAAACTTTGCTGTCTGGCTTGACTTTATGCTTCTCCATGTATTTGATTAAGCTGCTGTTTGCATACCTGTTACATGAAAAGATGACAGTATATATGATATTTTGGTCACAAGTCTGAAGCTCCCCGATTATAGTCAGATCACAGCGACCACTCACGTTGTCCTTCTGAAGTCTTTTTGCAGTGTGGGGTACTCTGGCATCTTCCTGATGTCTTCCCAGTCTTTATCTGTGGAAGACACAAGCACACAACTAAGTTAATGGTTTCATCAATATACCAAAGATATAGACAAGTGGTTGTGTGTGCTGTGTGCAGACCTGCGGGGAAACCCATGACACTAAATATCCTGTCCAGCTGGTCGTGATGGAAGGGGTTACTGGTCTTGATGTCTTCCTGGCGACAGTGAAAGATGGGCTCCGACGTCAGCAGCTCAGCAAAGATGCAGCCAATCGCCCAAATATCTGCACACATAAACAGATGTTGCTTTGCCTCAGTATTGTGTTACATCAGCTACAATGCACAAGTCTTTTTGTATTACAGGAAGGTCATTTTTTTCTGCTGCAAGATTGATGTGAGGCACTTGTTACTGTTTAATTACCTGCATTCACAAGAGTTTCACACCATTCTCACCCAAAAGACTGGTTAAACGCAACGTAATCATGCTTCATTTGTACAACTTTCAATCAAGTACAGTCTTCTTGTGTTCCATTGATTTAATTGATTTTATTAGTATTTTTTAATTATGTTGACAATTTGTGCTGTACGCAGAACTTTGTTTTCACTCATAGTGAGGAGCCTCCCCACTAACGGCATGCTAGCGTGCGGCTATGAGTGTGTGTGCAAGTATTTGCTTGATCTGTTGTGCGTGTTTTGTGTGCGCATGAAATGAACGGGCTCGTAATCAGACATACACGAGGCTGACCGGCTGCTCACCACTTGGGGTCGAGAAAGCCTCGGATCGGCCGGTTGATTGGTGCATCTGTTTTTTTTTTCTTTTCTTTCTTAATCACACTGCAGTCTGTGCCCTGTGCTGCGTTGTTTATATTTTATTGTATTTGAGTTTTGTCATGTTTATATTTATTGTATAGACTGTGTATATTATTGATTTCTGTGTACTATAAAAAGCCAGCGGAGGAAGATAGTTTAGACTATAAATGGTTTGTGGCATGGTTCATGTAAAATAATTGCCCCTGCAAAACAAATTCTAAATAAATGCTTTCTTGTGTGTTCATTATTCTTTAATTTGATCCTGTCTTGTTCTTGTCAAGCTTTCTTTTTTTGCATGTCTGTCAAAACATTCTCTAAACTCTTCTTCAAACGTGCTTTTACATATTAGGTGATGTGAATACACCAGAACACATGATGTGACGTGTTTGCTGGGCCTTTGGTCTGCTACATAACCATCTGTACAACGCTGAATCATCATAACAGACTAAGTTGTCTGTAAACTTACATTGAATGGGCAGACACGGGAAGATGGAAGGCAACAGTGTGAAAGATTATGACGACAGACGGACAGAAAGTGTTCCAGGATTAATAAATGGAGACATGCTGATGAAGACCATGAGCACTTGGAAGTTATGAGCCATCCATGTAAACAAAGAGGTTCTGCTGCTAAAATCGCAGCTAATTCCATCAATTAACACAAACCTGATTCAGTTAAGTAAACATCTGGAGCTCAAAGTCCTGAGTTGGTGTAGAGTGTTATGTGTTCTTCACCTGAGTCACTCACCAATAGCTTTGGTGTAGTGCCGCGCCCCCAGCAGCAGTTCTGGGGCCCTGTACCAGAACGTCACTACCACAGGGTCGAGATCCGCCAGCGGCTTCAGGGGAGAGTTGAAGAGTCTGGCGAAACCCATGTCAGCTACCGAGGGTGCGACAGAAGACAGATGCAGTTAACAAACAATGGCATTGCCAGATAGAGACATAGATACAATCAAGACTGCACCTGGTCCAAGGCTGCTGTCAGAGCCCCAGAATCCTAGTGTTGAAGACAGCAGCTCAGGCCTCTCTCACACCACAACTAAATATGAAACATCTACAACTGTAAAGCTGAACGAGGCAGGCTTTTTATTTCAAACAACATCTGTTCTAGTTCACATGAAAGTGTTCTTCCCTTTTAGCAAAAAGATCCCCTTTTGCCAAAATGGCAATGTGGAAAGAGTTTCATCAATCAGAGCTTCCCACTGGTAAAAAAAAAAAAAAAAAAAAAAGTACCTCAAGAGAAAACATAAGTGGCTCATTCCCAGCAGTGATCTTTAGGAGCACACTGAAGGAAAAAAATGACGATAAATATTTAGCCCTGCCTAATTCTCTTTCTACATTCTAATGGCCAGCAGGGGACAACTGCTCGAGGTGTAAAAAAGAAGATCGGTATCATGGAAGTTTACGGGAAAATTACCCTACTTCTCCTGGCTTGTGACCTCATTAGTTAATGTATGGTCTCAATCACTGGTTTCAGCTTCATCTTGTATTTTATGCCCCCAGTTGGTGTCAAAAAGGACAATAACGCAGGGTCCCACTTGCCTTGAAAATCAGAGCTGGGACTGATGTCACTCCCAAGTTGAGTGCATTCCAGTAGTAACGTTGGAAAACCAAGGAAAACCAGGATTTGTTTTGCTCCTTATCAAAGCTAGAGCCATTCAAGCACCACTATCACCGCAGTGCAATGCTTGTTTCTTTACGCTTAAAAACACTGCAGCACATTCATGGACAGAGACTGGTCAGTGGTTTGTGTATGGCTTATTTAGACAGTCACAAATACACAACAGTGGCTGTACAGATTATACGTTTTACAGTTTAACTACTGTCACCATCTTGGACTGCAAAACTGGGGTTATTAAGGCTGCTCCGACTTTCTGAGTTCCAGTTGAAAATTCCCACTGGGAAGTCAGAATTTCTGACTTCCAACTTCAAATGGAGCGCAGCCTTAATTAGGGTATGCTTCAATAACAAGTCACAGTGACAAGCATGCAGAGTCCTTGGTTTATCAGTCCGATCTGCCTAGTTTGAAAACACTTACAGACGCTGGTAAAAATGCTGAGCTGTGAGCAAGACTGAAATTCTGCTGGTTTGCATTACATCAGAGAAAACATACAATTTAGCACCACACTGACCAGTGCAGACAGTAATTATGGAAAGGTTGTGTTTTAATTCCCTAAAGAATGAAAAAAAAGAAAATGTGAGAGAGTTTTTTTTTTTTTTAGCTCAAATACAAATTAAAGACTAAAGCCAGCCTGTTGTGAATTAAAAGAGATTGGTTCAGTCCATCAGCTCTATTTCCACTGGTGAATTGGACTCTCTATATATATTCTTCTTTACCAAAGTCTGGGGGATTTCCCTCCACAAGTTATTGGACATTTTATTGCCTTTTTAAGACTTTAAAGATATACTGTACAGATCACAGACTGTATGTATAAGATGGAGATAGCATCTGAGGCTGAAAAATGAAACAGAAATGCATTAAAGCTACATTCTTTCTAATGGCCAGCAGAGGGCAGCGACTCTGGTTCTAAAAAGAACTCAAGCTCACTTGATCTGATGAGTTTATGCGCACAGTTGCTAGTTTCAGGTCTCACTGAACGTAATTTGATGTATATTTGGTAAATTATGGTCTCCATTTATGTCCTGAAGGACAATAAAACAAATTATAACTTGTCACTGACAATCTGATAGTCTTCCTGGATTATCCTCACATTCACCCACTGATGATAAAACCTTCAGAGATCCTAATATACACAGAAAATAAATCAATACCTACAGGAACATTGAACATGGAAAAAAGTTGTCCACTCAATCAGCATGTATTCAATTCAATAAAATAAAATGAATGTGATTTGATACTTGAATTAAAAAAAAAAGAATTAAAGCTACAGCTGTGAAGAACAGTTTATTTAGAGTAGCAAAGCTAAACAGGCTTACATAAAGTTTGCTTTCTGTATAAAACATAAAACAAACATTCACCTGCATATAACGCGTAAGATATAAAACTATTAAAGAATGGTGACACTTGGGATTCTGCATGGAGTGCAGATTAGTAAATAAACTACATATCTGGCCTTGCCACTGCAGCCTTGTGCAGTTCAATGAAGTAAAATCTCTACCAGCACCAGTTGCTGCACTGGAACAATACTCTGACTCTGGACTATTACTGGGAGCACGGGGTTTAAAAATAGACGCCAGCAATGCAGCATTACCCTTCAACAGTCCCCTGGCCAGCTGGCTTATGCAACAGCACTGATCTGAGGTTCCTGTCAGCCTCTCTGTGACAAGGTTAAATGCGTCGCTATCAGACAATCAAAGAAGTCAGCAATCTCACTGGTCCACTGTCATGCTGATACACGTATCTGCAGACTGTGAAAGTTTCGAGCCTGCATCAGTCAAGCAGTGTGAACATTGGTTTTTAAAAATCTACTTTACCGATTTTAACTCGTCCTCGTTCGGGGCCTTCGCCCATCACCAGGATGTTCGCTGGTTTCTGTGGGAGAAAGAGACAGAGAATAATGAGGTAAATCATTCAGTGCTCACACAGTTACACTGAGAATAAATATAGAATTCTCCCTGATATTATCAGTGCTTCCCTTTGCACAAATGTGTTCAGTGGCATGTATTGACTGTCGTGTTTTGTTACTGAACCACATGACTGTCAGTGAGTCATTTTGTGAGAGTATACTTAAAAGCCAACACATCACACACCCAGGATGGGGTCAAACATGCTTTCCGGAGAAGAACTGGAATTACACAACAAGCAAGCAGAAGAGAAAGCAGTGTTAGTCTACCGACCTATGTGTCGCCATTTATGTGGATGAAAGTCATAATGGTACGTGATGCAAATTTTCAAATCACCAAATATCAGTACTGGTATTGGTCTTAAAAAAATCCCACATCGGTTGTTAGGGTGAGTAAGTAGTGCCTAATTTCACAATAATAAGACAGCACGTTGAGTTCACGTTTTCTGCAACCACCACAGAGCCTAGAAAACATCTTAGCCCAACAATGTTAGGCAGGTAAGCATCACTTATTTAGATGATGTCACCCATTTTACCACAAATACCAGCTCTTACAACTAAATTCATAAAAAAAACAGCACTGATGACTAATTGTAAGATAAAGCTGCATTTCAGATGCTTACATTTTGATACTACATAACCAGTCCAAGTACACTGTATGGGCAAAGGTTTACACATATTACCCCTATTGAAACCCATGCCATGAAGCTCCCGGTGCAGCTTTTGTGCTTATGCTAGATGAGGTTTGGACTCAGCACTCAGCGACCCCCGCTCTGTAATGTTACGCAGTCTGCCACTTTGTGACTGAGTTGCTGCTTCCACCCTGCAACAACATCAATTACAGTGGCTGTGGGATATCTAGGAGGGAGGAAATTTCACAAACTCACTGGTGTTGACAACAGTATCCTATCAATGTACCACACTCAAATTCAGTGAGCTCTTCAGAGTGACCCATTCTTTCCCAAATGTTTGTAAAGTCTGAATGCATGGCTAGGTTTTATACTCCTTTGGCAAAGGGGCTGAAAACACCTGAATTTAAAGAGGTATGGCCCAATACTTTTGTCTATATAGTGTATATATGTATTCACCAAACTGTTACCTGCTGTGACTGAGAACCAGGTTCGGGAAAGTGCTTCAAGCTTTACTTTGGCAAAAAAAACAAAAACAAAACAAAAACCAACTTTTTTTGGGGGGGGGGGTTGCCTTTATTGACAGAGTGGTGTAGACAGGAAAGCGGGGGGGGGGCTCATGTATGTAGTAGCCTTTGGTATATGGGGTCACCAGCTCAATCAGCTGAGCTATAGCTACACCCTGGATGGATGGATGGGTGGATGGATGGATGGATGACAGTAGTTATTGCAGCACAGGAAACTAAAAATCAATATGGACTTTTTTAAATTAGATAAAGCAAATTTATTATTTGTTTTTGTATTTCTGGCATATTTGTTCTCAACCCATTCCTCATGGGAAAATATGCCTCATTCGCTGCTAAAACACTCCTCTGTCTTCAACAGCTAGCTGTCCATTCTATAGCATTTATCAGGGTTTATCAGAGCTGTTGGCTGAAGGCAGCTGCTTACTCCCCCAGCTGAAAATTAGACTGACCGGAGTAGAATTAGGAGGCCAGGAAAGCTTGATGGCTACCAAGGCATACAACAGCTTTCACGTTGCACAGAGTCACTGGATCCACTGTAACAGCTCTGAGAGTACAAGTTTTTACAAGAAAATTCTGTTATCTGTGTTGTTCTCTTGGGAAAGGAATGCGGAGCATGAGGAAGTGCGGTTGAGACGTTTGCCGAGGACACAAACAAGACTGATGTATTTTCTCACTGCTCTTCAAACCAATCACCGACCAAAATTCTTGGGTATAATTTGTGGTTATAAGTACTGTGTTTTAACTCTCCGAAGTTAACCAGGGATATGATGCAAATAGGAAAACCTCTGCACATCCCCTGAAAGGGAAAAATATCACAAGGCCCATATTTGTGAAGTTTACCTTCTCATGCAGTAGAATGCAGTGACGTTTGTTGTCAAACAGCCTCCCTGGGTGTTTGAGCGAATGTGAACCCTCTGGCTTGGCAGTCTAAGATCCGCCTGGCAAAAATGTTTTGTTGCCATAGAAACAGCACTAATAATGAGGTATCCTGTTCATGCCCACAACATGACACCCCCACGATCGGCAAACACAAAGACAAGCGTCTCTTCAAAGGACTGAGGAGTTCAGGCTCACCAGCTCCTCTTTCAAATTCTAAACAGGCCTAACTGAATTAATATGCACGCCCTGAACATGTTCATTTTTTGTTGCTTCGATAACAGCCACTGCCTCTTGAATGTTCTGCAAAAGACCCGAGTGAGTGTCCGTGCCTTCAAAATGCAAAGTGAGCGTGCAAAAATGAAGGCTGAGGTAAAAAAAAAGGAAAAAAGTTACTAATGGAAAAAAAAGATGAGAAGTGCAAACATGAGTGCAACTGGACCGATTCAAAGACCAGCAGAGCACAGTGACATAAAGGGAGGGTAAACGTTATATAAATTAAGTGTTTAACATACACACCAAAGTTAGCAAAGCATGCACCAAATTGTTTTTCACATCCCCCAAATTAAGACTTCCCCTCAAATTCATCCAGTGAAAATAATCAGTTCCACTTGGACAGTTTCATAAATGGATCAGGAGTCAGGGGAAATAAACACTCTCTGCCCCACAGAGGATCCGCAAACCCAATCCTTGGGGATACAGTCCTCTTTTACAAAATAATTTACATCTCTGTATCTAAAACTAGGCCACTTCAGACGCACACTTACATAAGAGAGTGGGCATGCCGATAAACAAGCTGAAAGCGAAAGGTCACAGCCTACAGGACTCATCAACAACCACGTGTCAAGACGATGAATCCCCTATGTACTATTAAGGCAGAGGTGCAATTAGTGCAGTATCCAGTAGTATTAAAATATGGCTTCAAAAAAATTGGATGCTTGGTGCATGTTCCAACAAAATGGAACCAGATCAGGTTCATAACTCTGATGCTGCTTGTTTGTAGTGTGAGAGAGCCGAACCCCTACAAGCAGCACTTGGCAACTGTGGGGAGGAAGAACTTTCATTTAACAAGGATGCCCCTCCAGCATACCCAGGCTCAAGGAGGGGCACCCGACTGCTTCGAATGGTTGTAGGATAAAGCAAAATAGAAGAAAAAAAGAGCATAGAGAGATTGTACTTTGGTATATTAATGCTGCAACAATGAGATATTACTTAAGCCTACTAGCCATCAATCACCTGTAAACTGACTGAGTTAATAACACTGTCTGATGAAACGAAGAAGTAATTAAATCTGCCATAAAAATATGAGGAAATTTGTTTGGTACTGCAGCAGTAAGGGTGAACTCGAAGAATTCCAGCCTGACTCACATTATCATTTAAATCTAGATCACTCAATGGAGGAAATGCACGTCCGTCCCGAATGCCTAATTTAACAAAAGAAGCGTTTATGATTAAGGTGGTGAGCTTTGTTAAAATGCTGATAGAAAAACATGCGTGTCCTTTTTGGCAGTGTGTAAAAGAGAAGTGGCACACAACTAGAATACACCTGCCAACTGTGGATGAACTTTAAACAACTAGTTCTTTTTAATTCAAGAGTTGTTTAAGTTATTTAGGATGACCAAACTTCCTGCCCTTCACTGATTTTGTGTGTGTGTGGCTACTGTCACACTGCACAATGTTGTAACTTTAATTAAGAGTCCTTAAGTTTAAAAATTCAATGAGTACTGTGAGATCAGAAAATACAGTTGTAAGGCTTCAAAACAAGGAGGCTTGATTTTGAAGTCCATCTAACCTACAGCAAATATTTGTTCAGTGTGCATTCAACCAATCAACAACCAATCAGTCACGAAGCTCTTATTTTAAAGATATGATATGAAATGATCCAAATATAAACCCGGTAGAACTAAGTGCACTGCAATTTTTAGCGGCCCAAACATTTTGAAAATACATATCACTAAAATGTTAAAGTTAATACAATAACAATATCCTCCCATTATTAAATAATCTTATATAAATGTAGAAATAAACTTAAAATGTTTCAGTGCAAAGCTGCACAGATGCTGTGAAAATGCTGTTTTCTGCCTTGCTTGTTTACAGATGTACACGTACATAGTTTTACTCGTGTCACTGGATTAAACATCTGCTGGTGATGATAGGAGTAATCTGAGGCTAAGAGCAGGAAACTTGCTCCCTGATTAGAATTCAAGTGTGAATGGTTATTTTGCTTATAACAATGTTGCAAAATGTAATGCAAACTAAAGCGAAGCTGAAGTGTTTCAGACTTCTCAGTGCAGCACACATGGTTTTCTCTTTCCCACTCTAGTCACTTTAGCCACTTTGAAACTACAAGTGTGGTCATGTAGCACGCCAGACCCGGCATGACTACTTTCTTACAGCCACCTACACAGTAATAAGCGTATGTAATATACCACTATTGGATACTCAGCAACAACAGATGACCTTCAGTAATATCCTAACACGCACCACCCCTCTCTTAAGCGATTGTTGGTACAGTCCGCTGAGGTGCATGCCTTTTGCTTTGGCCTGCAGAGCTGCTAAATCAGGTTCTTGACTCAGCCAGCCATGCAGGGCGGTGGGCTTGACATCATCTTACATAACCCGGCAAGCACCTCTGGTTTGAGTGTGTGTGTGTGGGGGGGGGGGACGAGTAAATGGGGGATGGGGGCTTTGTGGCAGTGCAATGCAAAGCACATGGATGATTCCAGGGAGGCAGAGCACACTAAACACAAGCACAAAGACATGATTATGTAACAGCAGAACTACTGCAGCTGTTAAAGATGTAGTGGCAGGAGCGCCGTTCCCCATGTGGCACAATAAATGTGTGCTCCTCCCCTCGCATGTATTAACAACATAACTCACCAGAAGACTTTCATATCAACTTTGACGGAAGTAAGACGCCTTGGGGAAATTCTCCATAAAGTAGCAGCATGCTTGCTACGACCGGCTCCTTTTTCATTTGTTATTGCTCACGCCCACACAGAGAACTGACACAAAGCCAGGCACCTGCACAAAGAGCCGGTAATCTCACCGATGACAAGAACCAAGGGCGAAATATATATGAGTGAGACTGTGTGGCCACAATGGCAGGAAGCCCTGGCAAAGAGACAGCAACATAACGGCTGCAGTGAAAATAATTGTGAGGCCGGAAATGTTGGTGCACAGATAAGAGTGGTGTGACCTTTAGGGAGCCAAACAGCCACACAGCTACTGTGAGAGAATTCATGTTGTGTATATTACAAACTTGTTCATTAGGACCATGGTTATGATTTCAACAAATTTACAAATATTCTGCAAAATAAAAGCTTGTAATAACATTCTGATACATTCTTTTAAGAGCTGATTGTACTAGCTCAGCACAGAGCCATTAAGGTTACTATTAACACGTGTGTTTTTCTGACTATGAAAACTTCAACAGAGACTAGTAAAGCCATACTGGCACTGTGTAAGTGCTTTACCATTGCCATGATTGGATGGAGGTGTGCTGATTTACACACACAGACACCCTACAGCACAGTCTATCATCAGTAGCTCTAATATCTCACGCTGGTTGCTTCCTCTTTTTTTATTTCATGCTGCAGTACTTAAAACCAACCCAGTGATCAAAGAATGAAAACAATTATTATTTGCTGATGTAAAGCTGCTGTTTGGGTTCGATCAGCAGTAACTTAAACCTGCTCATTACATTAAGTTTACGGGGAATCTGAAGCTCCCTGTGTATTAAGTTAAAAACCGGTAATTTAATGCTCGCAAGCAGACACAAACCCAAAGAGCAAAGTTTGTGTGTTTTTTTCTGGGATCACAGAGTCCATTCTATTACAACACGTTGCCCACAATAACAACAGTACTGCGATACAGCAATCCTGCAGTACTCGATGTGTAATGCAAAACAATCATCTAAAGTTATGGGAATCGGTTTAGAGTACCTTCTCAGCTGGCTTGTGTGCTCCCCAGAAGAGTTGGGAGAAGGTGGCTGGGAAGAGGGAGGTGTGGACATCACTGCTTAGACTGCTGGATTTTTTATGCCTCCTTTATTATGCTTATCTAAAAAATCTTATCTGTTGTATAAGATTTACATGAAGAATTCTGATTTGTTGGAGTTGTCTGATGCTAAGACACCTGACAACTAAGGCAAAGGCCACTGTGTACAAGATAATGGTATTTTTCTGTTGAGTAATGTGAACATCTCATATATAAAGTAGGGGGTTCACGCAGGATTTATGGTCCTGTGCTAATGTAGGACTAAGCAATCAGATGGTGAAATCAACCGACGCAGAGTCTATGGAGACGGTGGCAGCGGTGCATCACCCTCAGCGATGACACCGTGTACAGACTGAATGCCAACTGGTTACTGGTTGAAAAGTTGGCTTGAACAAGATGAGGAGCGCAAAAGAAAATCAAAGGACAAAAAAAGCACAAAGCCATTGCTGCAGTGGACGGTTTTCAGTGTTTTTGACAACACTACAGCTATGCTGGGACTTTCGATTTTCCCATTTACAGAATCTCTTTGATTTTTTTTAAACTATTTTTTTTTGTAACTATGACTACGTCAGCGGCCTGTCTACAGGACAAACAGATATGAGGAACCATAACATGACTGTTTGTCTGGAAACAAAATTAATCATCTTCTCTTCACTGATGTGCCACAAATTTCTACAGCACACAGATATGAATCCTGTGACAACTGTGACAGTTTCCTACATTTGGTTTTATCATTTCAGGTGAACTGTGCATGTAACATAGAGCCGTGTTGAATGGACTCACAAAAGTATTCCTTAACTTACCATCTGAACCCTTTAAAGCTCAATTCAATTCAATTTTATTTATATGGCGCCAAATCACAACAAACAGTCGCCTCAAGGCGCTTTGTATTGTGGGTAAAGACCCTACAATAACACAGAGAAAACCCAACAGTCAAAACGACCCCCTATGAGCAAGCATTTAGCAACAGTGGGAAGGAAAAACTCCCTTTTAACAGGAAGAAACCTCCTGCAGAACCAGGCTCAGGGAGGGGCAGTCATCTGCTGTGACCAGTTGGGGCTGAGTCTATGGAGACGGTGGCAGTAAACCTTGGGCAGGTTGCCAGTGGTTTTATGCATATCTGAATAAAATCTCTCTTACATAGGTCATAATTTTCTTTTAAATTTAAGGCTTTATTAATCCAGTTTCATTCCATGCCTATTTTTCCTGTCACCAGACCCTCGAAGGACTAAGTCTTTATTCATGATGTGAATTTTTGTAACCTTTTCTTTAAACAGAAAGGAATTTCTTTTTTGGAAAAAATGCAAATTATTTTTGATGTGTGTCAGAATTAATTATGTCTGCAGATTTCCAGGATTTGGGAGCACTAACAAGTGAGAAATTACATGTTCTGTCAGCTTAGGGTTAGAGGTTAGGGTTTGAGGTGCTGAGACTTCAGGAGGTTTGACTCTCACTGAGGTTTAGTATCACTTCCTGTTCCTCTTCCGGAGCACAGTGCTGACTCATTGCTGTATTCCTTATCTGAGTCACTGTTTTGGGGTTTTTTTCCAGCTGAGGGATGGTTCTGAGTGGTGGTTTGCTGTATCAACCAACTGGTTGTGTTGTCCATGGACAAATTTGATGATGATTCTTTAACGTTTCCATAAGGTCACAATTAGTTTTAAAGTTTGTCTTTTTTTTCTTTTTTTTAAATCAGCAACTACCTGCAAAACTAGTGACAACATCTACTCACATTGTGGATTGTGTCAAAGTGTCTAAACAAGCACTTCTGAAATTCTACAAGCCACAGGTAGTCATGTGAAAAAGACTTTTCAAACAATGCCATGCATGAACTGAAGCAATGTTGTAAAGAGTGGGGCATATGTCCTAACTGGTCACGGAAGATGGATGCCCCTCCCTGAGCCTGGTTCCACCAGAGTTTTCTTCTTGTTAAAAGGGAGTTTTTCCTTCCCACCGTCGCCAAGTGCTTGCTCATAGGGGGTCGTTTTGACTGTTGGGTTTTCTCTGTGTTATTGTAGGGTCTTTACCCACAATACAAAGCACCTTGAGGCGACTGTTTGTTGTGATTTGGCGCTATATAAATAAAATTGAATTGAATTGACCCAGCCCTAACTGTAACCTTGATCAAAAAGTAAAGTTTGAAGCCTAATCTTAAAAATAGAGAGGGTGTCTGTCTCCTGAATCCAAGCTGGGAGCTGGTTCCACAGAAGAGGGGCCTGAAAGCTGAAGGCTCTGCCTCCCATTCTACTTTTAAGTATCCTAGGAACCACAAGTAAGCCAGCAGTCTGAGAACGAAGTGCTCTATTGGGGTGATACGGTTCTATAAGGTGGGGCTGAGGGAGAGAGACAGGACAAAAGACATGCTGTGGAAGAGAGCCAGAGATTAATAATAATGATTAAATACAGAGTGAAGTGTAAACAAGTAAATAAAGGTGAATGAGAAGAAACAGTGCATTATGGGAACCCCCCCTCAGCAGCCTAGGTGACCCTGAACCACCCCTTAGTTATGCTGCTATAGGCCTAGTCTGCTGGGGGGTTCCCATAATGCACTGTTTCTTTTCTTTCACCTTATTTACTTTGTTTATACTATACTCTTCTTGCTGTGAGGTGACTGTTAATCACTGCATAACCATGGATCCACCCATTTTCTTAGCTGCTTTACCAACTACACTCATGTTCGTGACCCTAGCAATACAAGAGGCGGGGTAAACCTTGGGCAGGTTGCCAGTGGTTTTATGCATATCTGAATAAAATCTCTCTTACATAGGTCATAATTTTCTTTTAAATTTAAGGCTTTATTAATCCAGTTTCATTCCATGCCTATTTTTCCTGTCACCAGACCCTCGAAGGACTAAGTCTTTATTCATGATGTGAATTTTTGTAACCTTTTCTTTAAACAGAAAGGAATTTCTTTTTTGGAAAAAATGCAAATTATTTTTGATGTGTGTCAGAATTAATTATGTCTGCAGATTTCCAGGATTTGGGAGCACTAACAAGTGAGAAATTACATGTTCTGTCAGCTTAGGGTTAGAGGTTAGGGTTTGAGGTGCTGAGACTTCAGGAGGTTTGAATCTCACTGAGGTTTAGTATCACTTCCTGTTCCTCTTCCGGAGCACAGTGCTGACTCATTGCTGTATTCCTTATCTGAGTCACTGTTTTGGGTTTTTTTTCCAGCTGAGGGATGGTTCTGAGTGGTGGTTTGCTGTATCAACCAACTGGTTGTGTTGTCCATGGACAAATTTGATGATGATTCTTTAACGTTTCCATAAGGTCACAATTAGTTTTAAAGTTTGTCTTTTTTTTCTTTTTTTTAAATCAGCAACTACCTGCAAAACTAGTGACAACATCTACTCACATTGTGGATTGTGTCAAAGTGTCTAAACAAGCACTTCTGAAATTCTACAAGCCACAGGTAGTCATGTGAAAAAGACTTTTCAAACAATGCCATGCATGAACTGAAGCAATGTTGTAAAGAGTGGGGCATATGTCCTAACTGGTCACGGAAGATGGATGCCCCTCCCTGAGCCTGGTTCCACCAGAGTTTTCTTCTTGTTAAAAGGGAGTTTTTCCTTCCCACCGTCGCCAAGTGCTTGCTCATAGGGGGTCGTTTTGACTGTTGGGTTTTCTCTGTGTTATTGTAGGGTCTTTACCCACAATACAAAGCACCTTGAGGCGACTGTTTGTTGTGATTTGGCGCTATATAAATAAAATTGAATTGAATTGACCCAGCCCTAACTGTAACCTTGATCAAAAAGTAAAGTTTGAAGCCTAATCTTAAAAATAGAGAGGGTGTCTGTCTCCTGAATCCAAGCTGGGAGCTGGTTCCACAGAAGAGGGGCCTGAAAGCTGAAGGCTCTGCCTCCCATTCTACTTTTAAGTATCCTAGGAACCACAAGTAAGCCAGCAGTCTGAGAACGAAGTGCTCTATTGGGGTGATACGGTTCTATAAGGTGGGGCTGAGGGAGAGAGACAGGACAAAAGACATGCTGTGGAAGAGAGCCAGAGATTAATAATAATGATTAAATACAGAGTGAAGTGTAAACAAGTAAATAAAGGTGAATGAGAAGAAACAGTGCATTATGGGAACCCCCCCTCAGCAGCCTAGGTGACCCTGAACCACCCCTTAGTTATGCTGCTATAGGCCTAGTCTGCTGGGGGGTTCCCATAATGCACTGTTTCTTTTCTTTCACCTTATTTACTTTGTTTATACTATACTCTTCTTGCTGTGAGGTGACTGTTAATCACTGCATAACCATGGATCCACCCATTTTCTTAGCTGCTTTACCAACTACACTCATGTTCGTGACCCTAGCAATACAAGAGGCGGGGTAAACCTTGGGCAGGTTGCCAGTGGTTTTATGCATATCTGAATAAAATCTCTCTTACATAGGTCATAATTTTCTTTTAAATTTAAGGCTTTATTAATCCAGTTTCATTCCATGCCTATTTTTCCTGTCACCAGACCCTCGAAGGACTAAGTCTTTATTCATGATGTGAATTTTTGTAACCTTTTCTTTAAACAGAAAGGAATTTCTTTTTTGGAAAAAATGCAAATTATTTTTGATGTGTGTCAGAATTAATTATGTCTGCAGATTTCCAGGATTTGGGAGCACTAACAAGTGAGAAATTACATGTTCTGTC
Source organism: Pterophyllum scalare (assembly GCA_024447675.2). Lineage (NCBI taxonomy): Eukaryota > Metazoa > Chordata > Actinopteri > Cichliformes > Cichlidae > Pterophyllum > Pterophyllum scalare. The sequence goes on from JAMQGT020001802.1 coordinate 38,212, forward strand.
AGCTTAGGGTTAGAGGTTAGGGTTTGAGGTGCTGAGACTTCAGGAGGTTTGAATCTCACTGAGGTTTAGTATCACTTCCTGTTCCTCTTCCGGAGCACAGTGCTGACTCATTGCTGTATTCCTTATCTGAGTCACTGTTTTGGGTTTTTTTCCAGCTGAGGGATGGTTCTGAGTGGTGGTTTGCTGTATCAACCAACTGGTTGTGTTGTCCATGGACAAATTTGATGATGATTCTTTAACGTTTCCATAAGGTCACAATTAGTTTTAAAGTTTGTCTTTTTTTTCTTTTTTTTAAATCAGCAACTACCTGCAAAACTAGTGACAACATCTACTCACATTGTGGATTGTGTCAAAGTGTCTAAACAAGCACTTCTGAAATTCTACAAGCCACAGGTAGTCATGTGAAAAAGACTTTTCAAACAATGCCATGCATGAACTGAAGCAATGTTGTAAAGAGTGGGGCATATGTCCTAACTGGTCACGGAAGACTGGATGCCCCTCCCTGAGCCTGGTTCCACCAGAGTTTTCTTCTTGTTAAAAGGGAGTTTTTCCTTCCCACCGTCGCCAAGTGCTTGCTCATAGGGGGTCGTTTTGACTGTTGGGTTTTCTCTGTGTTATTGTAGGGTCTTTACCCACAATACAAAGCACCTTGAGGCGACTGTTTGTTGTGATTTGGCGGCTATATAAATAAAATTGAATTGAATTGACCCAGCCCTAACTGTAACCTTGATCAAAAAGTAAAGTTTGAAGCCTAATCTTAAAAATAGAGAGGGTGTCTGTCTCCTGAATCCAAGCTGGGAGCTGGTTCCACAGAAGAGGGGCCTGAAAGCTGAAGGCTCTGCCTCCCATTCTACTTTTAAGTATCCTAGGAACCACAAGATAAGCCAGCAGTCTGAGAACGAAGTGCTCTATTGGGGTGATACGGTTCTATA
>JAMQGT020001804.1:0-54562 GCA_024447675.2 Pterophyllum scalare
TATGTTATCTAACTTCTACCTTTCAACTAGTACGTATTGCTGTGGGGAATATTAAGCACTCTGGGCTTTTCATTAACCTGGATTTCCACAGAGGGTTACACAACATACATTAACTCAACTGTAAGTGCTGGGACATATCATTTCCTTGTCATATTTGTTTTGTCCACACAGTGCAACTAATTTTTGCTTAATAAGTAAAATATAAAAATCAGCTTAGCATGCAAAATCTGTTCCAGAGCTGAAAAGAAAAAGCAGGCTGCCATTAGATAAAATTCCATTTTAATTTGATTTATGACATGAAAACAAGCAAGGGCATGCAGCACATGTAGTAGTAGAACAATTATAATAAAACGAAACATTTATATATTATGATTCAGAAAGTACAAAAATAAAGATTCTATTATTCAAGGATTTCATTCTTGTCCCATTAGAATATAAATTTTTACATATGTAGCTGAAATAAAATACATACAAAAAACAAAACTATGATACAGTCATTTGGTTTTACTGTTTTTATATTAACATGCTCAAAGTGTCTCATGTTCGGTTTCTTATACAGTTGTTAGCATGTATGTATGACAGGTTATTATACAAAAAAAAAAATAGTGGAAAAAACTAGCAAAAGCATTTCCAGTGTTTTTCAATCCTTTAAGAAATGAATAGGAGGTGTTAGCATATTGTATCAAAGGAGCAGTAGGCTATGGCACGTATTAAGTGTGCACAGATTTTGGTTTTTAAGGATGAAATGACTTGGAGTCTAAAAGAATACATCCAAAACTGTAGAGTAATCGAGCATACCAATGCACCTCTGATGACTGTGTTTGTAAGGGGTGCTTCTCTTTAGTTTCTATCCTCAGAGGCTCACTCAGATTGATTTGTTTCATCAAAATGCTATTATTCAGATACACACCTGCTTTGTCCCTTGTAGCCAAAGTGCTAACATGTATTGGAGTTTTAGTGCAACTTTTTTGACTGTTAGTGTCCTGCTGTTCTTCTGCCGTTTCCCTCCAAAGTAGCTGCTCGAATGAGAAGAGGAGTCGCAGAGGTCCAAAAGCCCAGTGTGCGAGTCTGTGGTCCTCCACCAGTGCGTAGCTGGATGCCAGCACACCATCAACAAACAAAGTTCCAGCTTCTGTCAATGGTGCATACACTCCCACACTTTCTGTTAGTGAAACTGATATGATTTGGGATGGATGTACTTGCTGTTCTGCTGTATGGATGAGAACACAGTCTCCTGGTCTGGCCCTGCTTGCAAACTGAGCCTGGTACTCACTGTTGTCTTGTCTGCAGTGCGGGTCTAAAAAGACCAAGTGATCTGGAGTAAGGGTCAATCTATGTCCATTTTCTGTCTCCAGAGTCAGAAAAGTAGACCAGCTTTGTTGATCCTGATGGAGAAACAAGAGGACTTGGCTATACACAACTTGGCCTGTCCCAGATAGGGCCATGACTCTGTCTCCAGGAGAAAGTGATGACAGGGTTTTCTGCATCCCTCCAGCAACAGTTACCCAGGCCCAGCCTGGGAAACAACCACCTTTCTCCACAGCAAGAGAATGATCTGCAGGAGAATCAACAGAAAAAAGCCAAGATGACTAAACTTACTGTGTTCCTTTTTTAGTCTTAAATATCCTGATACATTTCACATTGAAGTAAAGCAATTTTTACTAGGATGACCTTTAATGAGAGTGCCCTTCTTAAACTTACCAGCTTTTACGGAGCAGTGGACGCGATGTTTGGACTCATAATGAACCCAGTCAAAGCCTGCCTCCACAGCCAGCTGGGCCAGGATACCATACTTATCAGGTCTTCTATCAGACGTGGTTATATCCACGGCCCGGCCTTCATAGTGCAGTGAGCCAGGAGGATGGTTACCATCTTCATCCCAGGCCTCTGTCACACGTACAGTTATCCCTGCGCCACTGGTTCATCACTGCAATAGCCAACCTGTTCAAACACTCCTTACACCGCTAGGGGCAGAATGACAGATAGGAGATGTTCATTTTCGAACACTTACAATTAGAAGCAACATAGAAAAAACCTTGTCTTCACTAGCATTGTGTTTCTCAGAAACCCCAAACTAACACAGGAACATAAGGGAAGGGTTAGATGGCTGATTTGTAGGTTTTCAGAATATGTTTGTACATTCGTTTTGCATGAGTCTTTTTTTGTTTGTTTTAAAGAGTTCTCAATTTGTTTAGAACAGAAAACTGGATGTCATGTACAGTACTAGCCCCAAATTAAAGTCCAAGCGAAGGACAGTTATAAATATTAACACTGCCCAACAAAAGGCAGAAAAAAGGTATGCACAGTATGTGGCTCTATGCCTAAGTCCATAAACTGATTTCAGTGCGCCTCAGCAGACAGTGATTCCAGTACTGTCCAGTTCTGTCGCTGGCTCCTAGGTTATGATTGTTAGTCAGCTGGCATCATCACACAGTTCCTCCTCTACTCTGCTAAAGGCCATCTCAACCTTGCTCAAACAATCAGAGTACAAGAACAAACCCTACTGTAGCCAGTTTGGCACATTCCTTGGCCTTTTCAACAGGGTGACAGAATAATCAAGGCCATTCTCTGCCTTTCCAGATTGTTCCAGGCTTGAGTTTCTCAGTTTCACCCCTGAGACATGTGATCAAATATGTGCACAGCGACTCCTAACACCCCCGTGGGCCATAATGTTACAGACTGTCAGCATTGTTGCAAAATAGCAGCCTGAAAAATAATGACGTCAGCATCCGAGGTGATACAGTCATGCATCTACTGAACGGCACCAGCTTGTGACTTGTGATGTAGCAGGTTTTGAAACCTGTAATTATGACAATAAAGCTCATCTTGAATGCATAACAGAGCCCAGTCGAAAGAGAAAGTGACAGAAAATGATGGAGCTGAAGTTGAGAGAGAATAAAGCAGTGTGGTGGAGGCCTGAGGTTGGGACTAAAAGAGAGGGCAGAGGGGAAGAATGTATGGGCATGGACTTGGGAATGTGACAGCAAGAGTGAGAAAAAGAGAGAGGGACAGAAAACAAACTGGGTACATTTATCTCGCAATGCCATTGAAGAGAGGCATTTCATTGTCACAACTACAATAGTCGCTTTTCCGACGGTGCCATTACTTCAGTAGGAGGGAATTTTGTATAGGCGACCCTTCTGAGTCTCCAAATGACACACAAAGAACGTCTTTCACATCTGCGCAAAAAAAGGGGCACATGCACACACACACACACACACACACACTCAAACTGGGTATCAGGAGGGCACACATATAAAACCACAGATTTCCCTCACATACAATCACTACAGGAGGAGAAGGAACACAGATTAATATCCTAAACAATCACACAAGGCCATAGTATCCAAAACTGCGGAGTATCTGAGTGTGAATGTAGCTTGTGTTCACATTCAGAAGTGTGGCATTCCAAATGTGCTGTTTGAAAGTAGTTGAAAGCTGCCTGGATCTTAAATCCTTGAGGCCATGGACTGTCTTTTCAAGGCACTGTAAATTTGGCTACCTATCCTCAGTAATCAATCAGGAATTTAAGTGCTCGGCCTGGATTTTTCTTCTGCTAGGCACACTGAGAACCTGTAATGGGAAGTGTTTTATTTCCAATAACAAAGACTTTGGTTAAAGATTAAAAGGAAGTGTTCCTGTAGGGGAACTCAGCCTCTTAAGGGTGGTGTTGAATTACATCCTTATCTTCTTAGCTTTAAAAAAAAAAAAAAAAAGTGAGGTAAGACTTGGTTAAAACTTAGCCCGTGTTGAGCTTTTTTTTTTTATCTATTAACAGACTGGCAAGGGCAGGCAGTGAAAAGTATAGAAAATTATTGAACGCGGTCATATCAGTTGATTTTGAGGTGTCATGATGCAGTGGAAGAGAACAAGCTAGAAACTGCAGTTTGTCCCTTCAGCTGAATCAACCATCCAGCAAAGGGACTGTCCAATCAGAGCATCCCTTAGTCAATCTGGCGCTGCATGTTTCCGCATTTATTCTACTTACTAAACAGCAGTCGCCAGCGACCACTGGAATTAATGGAAATTATTGTCACTGTATTAGATAACCCAGCTCAACGCTAGTCTCACCTTAGTCATGAAGCGGTCTGCGCCGGTGTTCTCCTCGTCCTTGAAGACAATGTCTGGGTTGTAATTGGACACAAGTTCATTGAAACGCTCAGAGTTGCGTGCGATTTTGCCCTCTGCTCTCCCACTGGCCCCCAGGTTGTTCTCTGATAAGTTGGGAAAAAACTGCTTGAGGCGCATAGCTGTGAGCTTTCTGGGCCTGGGACGGGTGCCGTATCGCGGGCCTGGTCCGCATCCCTGGACCAGCCATATAAAAGTCCACACAGCAACCAGGCTCAGCTGTGCCAAGTGGGCCCACCAGAACTGCTTCATTGAGGAGGGTTGGGTCTCCCAGAAGTCAGTGGCTCACAGTGTCTGCAGTGTTAGCCCCGGTGTGATAATTCCAGGTGTGTGATAGCAAGTGAATGAGGGTCAGATCTTGGTCCATTCCAAATCATGGATTATTAAAGACGATGTTTTTAGCCCAGAGACTAACAACGTGGTGGGGCATGTAGGTTACTTATTATAACGGTGTTTTCGCTTAATCAAAAAAACAAAACAAAAAAACAAAACAAAATAACGCCAGTGCTTCACTGTTTTGGTGACTGTGCGATCTGATTGGCTGAGGTCTACTGCTGAAGTCTGGCATGCGTTATGTTACCCAAAATGTGGAAATATGTAGGCTCTTTGGAGATTTTAGAAATTTCAATACGCATCAGTCGGATCTCTTGCAATCTTTTCTTGCGTCTTTTGCAAGCTGAAAATCATCTTCAGACATCCTCCAGAGGTGCCTGTCTTGACGCAGGTGTTTTTGTGGATTTCGGTCTCACTTACCGCCGCTCTCTCTCCACGCTGCCTCCTGCACTGGACGCACAAACTGACGCACACCTAAAGCCCGATAGTTCCCTGACTGGAATTTCTCTGGGCGCTCCTATGAAGCTTTCATCCCTTTTGTCCATCCAGCTATGCCCCTATTGGCACTTCTTTTCTTTTTTCCTCTTCTCTGCTTCGTCCACCGTCTTTTGTCGCGTTTCAGCGCTCCTGACCACCTTGCGCCAGCCATTGGTTCTTATTAGCGTCCGGACAAGATTGCCCTCCTCTTCCTCTGCGCGCTCCCACCGCGGCAGCACACGCCTCCATCCATCCATCCATCCATATAAAGAACATATCATTTGACCACTTATGTTAACACCATGAACCCCACCCCCTAATTAAAATACTGAAAACTTAAGTAAGTATCCAAAGAAAACTGTAAAGTTACAACAAAGATAATAAACGAATCTCTTTCATTTTTTGAGACAAATTGTTAGTAACAAATACTCTAAGCTTTGAAATTTAGGAGTCATATGGAGTTTTTTGAAAGTTTTTTGACAGCTGAGTTACTTTCAGAGGACATGCCCTTGCCTCTGTTTGCTCATCCCTCTCAAAAGCACACTGCTCCTGTTATAAATAGATAGAGTTGAAGGTGAGGACCTAGAAGAGCACGAGGGTCCAGCCTTGACACCTTCAGACTATGACTTACAGTGCTACCTTCCTGTGTTTGGGGAACTGAGCCTGACCCCCTTGAACCGAGCGCACTCAAGACCTCTTCGGTGGAAACACCCGCTGGCCCTATCATCAATTTATTATTTTTATCCACCCTAGAACAATAGCTGCGAGATACTATAAAAATGTGTCTGATAATGCCTAAAGAAGGAGCAGAAAAGAAAGTAATCACTGCGTCTCAAGGGTGTGACATCTGTAATCGCAGGGGGAAGCTTAAATTAATGGCAGATTAAAGGTCAACGTGTATGTCTCTATCCTATCTCCAGCTTCCTGGAACACATGAAGACTTGATGCATCAGGCCTGCTTCTGCACAGAGAAACAGACCAGAGCTGGTCTGTTCTTACTGTTTTATATAGTATATGTCTCTGATGGATTGTTATGACTGAAGATAAAGATTAAACAAGACATGCTTATAATGCCTGGCTTACACAGGAGGGGAAAAAAATCATATTCAAAAAGTGACTTACTGTGCCTGACCTGAACAGCCCTAAACATTTCATTTTGCACAGTGATGGCGCTTAGGTCACTGAGCTCCACACTGACCATGGAAATGCATCCTTGCTGGGGAAGTTTCTAGATGATCCCAGGATGTTGTAGGGAGGGGTGGTAAGGCAAAGCTGCATGTTCCTGTCCTTATGATAAACACAGAGAAAGGTTTAAGTCTGGCTCAGGCAACACAGATGAGAGATATCGGCCTTTGTAACAAATACAGGGAATAACTCAATCAAAAAAGTAACAAACACTTTCATATCTACAATTACTCACATCAGTGTTTCTCTTCAAAGCTACACAAGAAAAAAAAAGATTTCCATTTGACATGAAAGGGAAAGGAAGGAAGCAAACATCTGTGGGTTGGAGATGGAAAAAAAAAAAAGTCATTATTATTAGTTTTTATTTTGGTGCCCCCATCCTCCAGCCTCCCCCTGCCTCCTTCTGGCTGTTAGCATTTTACTCCCTCATTTCAGGATGGGAGTACATGACTGGGTGAATGGTTCAGTTTCCTGCAAAGCCACAGCACAGAAAACGAGATCTTTCCTGCTTGGGTTAGCCTACCCTGCTTTGTTCTTTTCAAACACACGGCTGTGCTTGCACCTGAGCTGGTCTTGAAACTCAGTGCGTTTGACTACAGAGTTGTAAGTGACTTACAGGTGCACCGTGAACTGGCTCATACGTCGCCAATAGTGGAGGTCTCAGAGTGCAGCGAGGGTTGAAGTTAGGATCACTAAAACAGAAGTTACATTTTTAAACAATGCAAGCTTTGACATTTCAAGTGTTAGTCCTGTCTCATAGAGCTGAATAGACATTCTGCAGGATCCACTTCCTCAGATGGAGGCCATTAGAAGGCTTCGGGGGGAAAGGAAAAGTCAAGGAACTGACACCTAACAACCTCCTACCCCTCTCTCTCACACACCCATCCTTTCTCTCTGCGCGCCACCGTCCACTGTCTCTCCCTGTGTTATCAGTGCAGGAAGAGGCAGGGTGGTGCATTCTAATGCGGCTGCACATACTGTATTGTAGCTCTGGGTTGGTGGGGAATGCATCACTTCATGTCATGTTTTTAATTCAGGTGTGCCACATGTAGCGATGTGAGACATGGACATTTGCATGCTATGTCTAAGGTTAAGCATGCCTGATGTAGCTGGAATATGGCTTGATAAAATAAAAATAAACAGAGTACCAGTGAAGTTGAGGCGATGCTGCACTAAAGTGGACAATAGACCGAGAAGGGTGGAACTTCCTGGCTGCTGACAAGCAGGTTAAAGGTCAAATATGATGCTATACATTTCGCAAACTTCATCCCCAAAATTAATTTACATTGTAAAGTACTGTGCAAAAGTCTTGAGCCAGTTTTGTTTTTGTTTCTTGTCTTTTGTTCCCAGGCAGCCAGACTTTGTTGTATTTTTTTTTTCAGGTTGTCTTCAGCAATAGTTCCCCAGGCTTTCTGAAGTTCTGTCCAAATTTTTCTTTGGACATTAGCTGCTTTTTCATTTTTCAGCCCAGTCCTCATATCATTTTCAGATGAATGTTTTGTTTGTTTGTTTGTTAATCCATCTGATCATCATTGGAGCATAAGAAGCGACTAACTCAAAGGACAAAACAAAATTGTGTCTACTTGTAACAAACACCTGAGCAAAGAACCATTTTTTAAAATTGTGTCTTTAAGCACTTTGTTACTCGCAGCCTATCAGTAAAACACAATCTGTTTCCATTTCTTTATCTGAATCTATGAAAATGCCAAAGATAACACAGTTTGACCAGCGTAGAACCAACAAGGTGATTCCCAAAGAGCTATTAGCCAAAAACTTAGCATATCTTGGCATGGTGTGCAATTTCCTCAAAAAAAAAAAAAAGAAAGAGTAAAGTGGACAAGTGGAGGACAAGTGGAGGACAAAAAGAGGACGTGAGAAGCTTAAAAAAATGCCCCCCCCTTTCTTTAGCAGAACAGTATCTGAAAGTCCTGTCCTTAAGAAATTGGAAAAAAATTCTAGCAAAGACCTGACACAAGACCTGAGAGATTTATCTGTCCCATCTACTGTTCACTGAAACGTCATCAGTAATGGTCTCAGTGGAAGGGGGGCTGTGAAGGAGTCATTCTTAAGGAAGGGAAACAGGGAGAAAAGTCCAAGGTGTGCAAAATTACACAAGAACTGGACTGAAAATCACTGGCAGCAGGTCTTATGGAGTGACACATTCAAAATTGAAATGTGGTTCAAATCGTGGTCATTATGTTTGTCATTTGACTGGAAATTGATTCATTTTTCAACATGACAATGATCCAAACACACTGCCAATGCAGTAAAGGCATACCTGAAAAATTGAAAAATACACCTGGAACACTATCAGTCATGGATTGGCCTCCTCAGAGTCCCGACTTCAGCATTATTAAAAGTGTGTGATCATCTTGACAAAGAAGAGAACAAAAGGCAGCAATATCCAAAGAAGAGCTTTGAATGTCCTGGAGTAGCCTGGAGAAGTATTCCTGAAGACTGCTTAAAGAAATGTCAAGAAAGCTGCCTTAGAGAGTTCAGTCTATGATGAAGAATAAAGGTGGTCATACAAACATTTATTTTCAAGCTGTTTTTGCATGTTTTTTTGGACTGTGGGAGGAAACCAGATTCTAAATTGCCCATAGGTGTGAATGGTTGTCTGTCTCCTTGTTAGCCCTGTGACAGGCTGGCAACCTGTCCAGGGTGTACCCTGCCTCTCACCCTATGACAGCTGGGATAGGCTCCAGTCCCCCTGCGACCCTGAAAAGGATAAGTGGAAGAAAATGGTTGGATGGATGGATGGAAGTTGTTTTTGCCCTATATACTATATTTCCATTTATTGTTGCACAAGTTTCAATAAATCACTGCAACCATTTCCTTTTTTCCCTCATAAAATATAAACAAATGATGGGTGGCTCAAGGCCTTTGCACAGTATTGCACGCATTACATATTGAACACTTGGATTTCTATTTTGAACAGAATAAAATTGTGATGGCACACATCACGCCGCACTATTCGCCCAATGAAACAAAGGCCTGTGGCAGCCGACTGTGTGAAGCAAGTGTGCCGTGAGTGTGCACACAGGATGGCGGGCAGCTACAGCAAGTGGACAGTGTGGCCCATTATCAGTTGATTAGCAAGCAAGTCTCGCCTTTTCCGGAGCGATTCTGCATTTGCAAGTGTAGAAAAGAGGGAATAACAGCCCTTAAATGCACTTTGGCACAAACTTCAAACGGCCGACTGTCAGGAAAGCTACTCTGTGTCTTTCCCCCCCATTTCATTCTTATGTTTTGACAATAAAGATATCCTATCTCATTCCCATAACAAGCTGACCGTTTCCCGCCTTGTCCCTGATATGCCCGGCGTGTATTACTATAGAGTGTTACCGAAAGCGACCACTGATCGCATCGCTATCAAGCTTTACTTTCTGCTATAGGGAATAGTGCTATCTTAGTGTTACACAACCAAACTCAAGGCTAAGACTGTTAGTGTTGTTTTATGATGCAAATGTGTGCATAGTGTCCCAATAAGACAAATCATTAAATCTAGTTAGCTGTAGCTGTTAAGCTCTTAAGGCCAAAAAAAAAAAAAAAAGGTAAAGATTGAAACACAAACGGCATAATTTCTCCAAAGACCTTAAGTAGCACAGAGTCTGCAATAAACCTCACAAATTAAAACTTATTTTTCCATCCACTTAGCATCAATCAGCAGATGTCCTAAATGCATTTCTCTAGTCATATCCAAAGAAAATAGAGAATAATAGGTGTAAATTCCATTTATTAAACTGTTTTTGACTTTTCAAATCACCACCTTTTAACCCCACGAGTGACAGCATCAGACTGGGTTTGTTAAAACATAAAATCACATTTAACAAATGATTTTTTTTCTGTTGGATAAAACAAGAGTTCTCTCTAATATACACCTTTTAACTCCCTAATGTGTCACTCACTTCAGAGAGCAACAGGCCTGCAGATGTGCGAGTAATGTTACAGCAACATCTGAGTTCATTTCCTTTTAGCAAAGGAAACGAAGTTCAAAAACAAAAGCTAAACCAAATAAGCTTAATTAAAACATCCAAAAAGAACCCCAAACAAGAAATGCAAGCAAAAAAAAAAAAAATCAACAGGGAGAAATTAATCAGCTGGGGTTTTCTTGAACTGACTTCAGAAAAAGAGGAAATGAACAATAGGAAAGGAAAAAGGAATGAAACAAAGGAGGTGGGTGGTGGGGATGTGAAGGAGTGATCTTAAGTGAACGCCACTTCTCCTGATTTGGAGGGTTATCTGGCATTTGCATCGAAGTGGGGAAAGCGTGGGCTACGGCTGCAGTGGCGTCGCGGGTGAACACTGCTGACAGACAGGCCCAAATACAGCTTTCTTCTGCTGCTGATTAAAGAAGTGCAACAAAAGGGTGGAGGGACGCAGAGGACAGATGCCTCTTTACCAGTCACACCCACCCACTACAGGCCACAAGCTACAATCTGGAAAATGTAACGACATCAAAGAAATGGTTTGCATGAGGAAATTTTTTATATATATATATATATATATATATATATATATATATATATATACGCACGCAATGTGTGCTCCAAAAACAAACGAAGAGGTTAAAAAACACAAACATCTTTATTGATTATTGTCACATAATGATAGCTTTAAAAACTATTTAGGAACATCTGAAACAACAGCATTTCAAAAGTAAACAAAACTTCTTTTTTTTTTAAGAATCTTTGAGAACAAGTCTAAACATTTTCTTTTTTTAACCATTTGAAAATCCTAAGAGTAATGAATCAACATGTGTAGTATGGATTCCCAAAAGCCCATAAATAATGATTTAAAAAAATACATGATGCCATTTCCCAAAAAAAAAAAAAAAAAAAGGAAACGAATATTCCCAGAAAAAGTGAAATGAGTAAACCTCAGAGTGGTCCACATATAATATACATGTACAATAACTAACCAGGCAGAGCTAGGGTTACTGTGCCATTGGATTTAAGAGATACTGTCCCCTGCTGGTCAAACCAACAGCAAATAACCTGCTGATACAGCAGCAAAAGTATCACCATCATATATCAGATGATGAAATAATGCTGATTTTATATATATATATATATATATATATATATATATATATATATATATATATATATATATAGGTCTGACAGACGCATTATTATTTGAACCAAAAATATTTTGAAATTATCTGACAGATTCACCCCAGTTTCCAACATAGAGGAATGAGATGAAAACAAAGTAAACTTTACAGAAAATTCTTGGAAAAGTTGACTTTTGGTAAAGTTAAAAAGTGTGCTTTTACATATACAATATTGCACTTTCCCCACAAATTATTTACAATTCACAGTTTGATTGTTTTAAGGCAGTGAGTTCCCCCTAGTGAGTGTCACATGGCATTCAAATACACTGCATAAGACAAAGTGTAAAGCTTTCTGGGGTTTTTTTTGTTGTAAATCATAGACAAGCCCTTGCACAAAATGCTTGTAATCCTACCGGTAAACTGAACATGTAAAAGAACTCCAACACAGACTATCAAATCAAACCTCATGTTCCCTGTGTAACCCGCAGATCCAAAGACAGGCAAAGTGCTCTGTGTCCCATTAGCTCCCCACTAACTTCCTCTTATTAACCAACATAACACTGGTGCAGAATGGAACATCCAAACACATGGAAGTAGAAGATTTCCAATCTTAAAATAGTGGTAGTACTTAAAGAGGAAGGCGTGGGGAAGCCACAAATAAAGAGAGAGCACTCAATCGACCTGAAGGAGGAAGAGGAAATTATGTCACAGCCACAATGTAATATTTCAAAATAACTCTGCTGACTTTCACATATGTCAGAGAAACGGCTATTAAAGGATCCTCTTTTTCTGAGGCATGACTTTGCAGGGGTATTGCTCTGTTATCATTGCTAATATGGCTTAAATCCCTTTTCTCCTTGCTCCAGTCACACCTCTGACTCAGTAACCACTTGTACCAATATTTGCCTTTGCAGTCAAAAAGCAGTACAAACTTGGACCCTGATATATTGGTCACTGAACACAGCATCAAGCGGCACTCCCACTGGACACAGTGCAAACAGACTCACATTCTTCAGTCTCTTCACACATGGTGACCCGATCCATGTACCAACTGGCAAAGACACTGAGCTGTGAATGCCTTTAATCCAACAGGTGCACATCTGAAGTGGCTCAGTTTCTAAAGGTTAGGAAAGGCAGTGGTGAGAAGGAAAATAAAAAGTCACTGGATTTTAGACAGTCCACTGGCCAGGAGGAGTCTGAAGGGGACTGTAGAGCGTGACACAGTTAAAGGTAGTCTGTGGAGACCTGTAAGAAAAGAAAGAAAGAAAAAAAAAAGGACTATAGTGTCACACAATCACAAGGTGGAACGCAAAATTTATAAAGCTAGGAAAAACAGTGATTTAGGTGAAATGAAAGTCTATTAATCACAGAACAAAAAGTATGCTGGGAGGCAATGGGAAAGTGCAGCAGAGCTGCCATAGTGCAGAGATGCTATCTGGACTGTGAGGAAGGGGATTGCGTGTATGCGTGTGTGAGTTTGGCGTGCCCATGCTCCGAGTGGTTGTTTGTGTTGGGTGGAGGTTTGGAGGGTGTGTGTGTGTGCTGTGAGGGGTCTAGGGCGGTGTGCCTGAAGGTCCCCAAGGGGACCGTACTCTCCTCTTGTCCCTTTACAATTTCCTGAAAGAATTGTATTCTTTCTATCTGAGGAAGAGAGACCAGCCCATAGGGAAACGGGGCCAAAGGTGGGGAAACTTATGAAAAAGATATCCAAGTGCAGTGAATTTCAGCACAACACAGTCTCACTGACAGAAAAATATATTTGTACATATGGATACAGCATACTTCATGAATTTAAAATGAAAATAGACTGACCAAAGGCACGGATGAGCTCTCTTTGTACTGCCCAGGTGACGGTCTTTATTAAGGAGGCAGAGGTGAGGCCGGCAAACAGCATGTTGTAAAGAAAGACAACGTAGAAATTCCCGAGCCAGTTATACCGACCAAAATCTCCCAGAAGGTCGAAATGGGTAATCCCTAACAAAAAAGAACAGAAGCAAAACAAAAAAGAAGTTTCATTTCTGAAAAATCTGCTAGAGTCCTGACTCACCTGCAGGCACAGTATTCATGGCGTACACACGCCCTCTTGTGGACATCGTTAAAACTACAAGCAAACGCTACATTTTATAGATGCTTTTTTTTTTTTTTTGCCACGAGTGAAGTGGATGTAACGCCAAAAAAAGCAAAATATGTTATTGTTGCTTTCCATTATATTTGAAGTGACTCCACATTTCCTTCAATATTTAACACCTATATGTGACTTTTTTCATGTACACACAGCACTGTAAGACTACAGTGTACATAAGCAAAAAACAAAGTTTGGTATGCATCATGATTTTTTTTTAAATTATATGCTCGCTCACAAAAGACACTCAAAACCTTCATAGAATTACAGAGTAGCAAATCTCTGGATAAGGCTATAACCTTTGATATTTTAATGCTCCATTTGTCATTTCTGCATCATACTTACCAAGAGTGCGTGAAAAGACAGGCAGTGCAGAGCTCAGGATCAGCAGTGAAACACAGTTGGCAATTATCTGAAAGGAATTCAAAGGTTACCATCCTGAGTGAAAACACCAGTTACTGTGAGATAAAATAGATGCACAGGCTGACTGTTAGGTACCTGTGTGAGGTTGGTGTCTTGCGCACGAGGAAGGAGGCCAGTGAAGAGAGGAGAACTGTAGAAACCCACCACTGAGGACACCATCAGGTAACTGAAATTCACTTTAAGGACAACAGTGGAAGTCAGAATGGTAAATAGCAGCCAGGAAGTAGGCTACATTAAAATAAAAAGAATGAGTCAATGCCACACACACCCTGGTGAAATATCAAGGGCATCCTGGTGAGTGGCTGAGCCAAATGTACACAACTAATTAACTCTATGTGCACCCAATTATAAGATAGGGGCATAAAAGGATACAGAATGAGGACTACTTGAACTGCAGCACCCAGTGAACCAAACACTGAGAAGGAGGCCATCCCAAGATGAGGGTCCTACAACACACAAAATTTACAATCCTCAGTATACATACATAACTACCTTTTGCACACCAACCTTTAAAAGGGTCACAATGCCTTTTTCTTGACAGAATCCTCACCTCCATTCCTCTGGGTAAAGCCGTTTCATCCAGCAGCAACTCCAATACATTGAAACAGACCATCAGTACACACATCACCTACAGACACAAGAGGAAATTACAAAACAATAATAAAAAACAACAAAAAACACTTCTGATCTTAATAAATTTAAGCACAATTAATGGTTATACTGATAAATATACAAGTACAGTCAATGCGAGGAGCACAAGCATTGCCAGCGGGTAGCCCAGGTTTCGCTGCCATGGGGACGCTTTCCTACGCATCTCTGTGGGGAAAACAAGAAAGACAGAAAAGTGACAACAACAAATGATTACAAACTGTAATCACTGTGCAAGAAACCCAGCAGAGAGCAACCTGTTCAGTCAGTCTTACCCAGAGCGACACGCTTACTCTGGACGACTTGGTAATCTTTTTTCAGAGCCTCCATGTTCAGCTTGACCCAGCAGGATGTACTGCCACCTAGAATCAGACACATGGGGAAGGGGAAAAAAAAAAGCAACCTGTTATCCCGAATAAATAAAAATAAAACAATAAGCTGGCCAAAGGAGAAGACAGAAGCCACTGACATCAAGACAAGAAAGCTCCTTACCATGCATGTAGGGTTTCACCCCAAATCCAGCACCCGAAACAACAAAGATCCATGAATACATCAGGACAAGGCTGGGCTAAAGGACAGCACAGAGGCAATAATCATGGCAGCACAAGAACAAGCTCTGAGAACAAGATTTATAGAGGCTGGGGTCTGCCACACAAGGCAAGACCCCAGGTGCAGGCTGTGCAGAGATGCCCCTGAGACAATCCAGCACATAATAGCGGGGTGCAAGATGCTACCAGGCAGGGCATACATGGAACGCCATAACCAAGTGGCTGGAACAGTATACAGTATCACCTGGAAGTCCCAAGGTCAAAATGGGATATGCCCCCAAGGGTGGTTGAGAACAACAGAGCTAAGATCCTGTGGGACTTCCAGGCAGACAAACTTGTGATGGCTAACCAACCGGACATAGCAGTGGTGGACAAAGAGGAAGAAAGCCGTAGTGATAGACAGTGTAATACCAAGTGATGGCAACATCAACAAGAAAGAACATGAGAAGCTCAATAAATACCAAGGGCTCAGAGAAGAGCTAGAGAGGATGTGGAAGGTGAAGGTAACAGTGGTCCCAGTGGTAATCAGAACACTCGGGGAAGTGACCCCCACACTGGGAGAATGGCTCCAGCAGATTCCAGGAACAAGATCTGAGAAGAGTGCAGTCCTGGGAACATCCTGGGCGAGCTGGGATTTATATATATATGGAGTCACATTTTAACCATACATTCACAAAGTACTTTATTCTCTACCCTTCAAGTACTTTACCTTACATCCATGGCCAATTTTGAATCCCTAATTAACCTATCATGCAAATCTTTGGACTGTGGGAAAAGAACCCAGAGGAAAGCTTCTTGTAAACATGATCGCATACTTACAGTTGATTTTCCTGGAGAGAGAGTCTTCCTCAAATGCGGTGCAGCTCAGCGTATCTTCAACATCTTCCAGCAGCTAGAGAGGACAGGAGCAATCAGTCAATTTCATTTTTAATCAGTTCACAAGCACAAAGTGAAATGGTCATTTTCAGGCATGCTAGAGTTCTGACACCACCACAAGCTTTGTGGTTTGGACTGAAATCTTTAAATTACTTTAGGATGGACTGCAGTGAAATCTAGTAAAGAAATTTAGGCCATAATTTTAGGTCGTCTAATACTTTGGTACAACTAACCAAACCACTAACATTCCCATTCATACCTGTTGCTCACTGCTAGTTAGCAAAGGTCAGCATGTTAAAGGAAAGCTATGCCTAAACCATAGTACATACTGTTCTACAAAGTGTGTAATACATACTAATTATGTACATTTATTCTGTTATCTTGCTCTATGTTTTAATAGACTTTGTAAAGCAACTAATTAAACTTCAAAAGAGGCATTAAAAAGGGTTTTCCCTCAGATTCATGTTTCCTGCTTTTGCCACCAACCACAACTTATTCTAACTGTTTACCTGCTGTATGTAGCTTCCTCATTTACTTTGTGTATTCTACTGACTAGTGTGTGTGTCAACAACACACTCAAAATTGACTATTTAGAATTTTGTTGTCTGCTTTCAGTATGCCATCTTTGGTTGCATCTCATTCAATAGACACTACAAAATGAACATGTTTGGAATCAGCAGGAAGTGTGGATATTGGAGATGGATTAGAACAAAAGTTATATTGACTCAGTGGGTTGCTAGCATAGCTTTAGACATCTAACCTTGTTTAAATTCAAGACACTGAGTCTGTGACTCACCCGTGGTTTGACTAGCAGGCTGCCTGTTACACTGAACATTCGTGACAACCCTAAGGGAGTGCACACTGAGGAGAGAAGCACAGAGATGATGATGATGATGGTGATGATATGCAAAAGCCATACAGCCAGGTTTATAGCTACTCCAGCAATTGTGAATGAGATATACTAACATAAAAGCAGCAACACTCCAAGCAGAGAGATCCCCGAGTAAAGATAGGGAAGGTAATACTCCCACAGGTCTGAAATTCAGAGAAAGAGTATCATAAGTGGCTATATGAAAACTATAAAACTACTTGTCATTGAGGAATCTGTGGGTAAAATGTAAGTGACTCACCGTAGAGGCTCTTTCGGGCTATGTTGTCATGTAGGAGGGCTGATGCCACCCACACAATGCCCAGTACAAGCAGGGCCAGCAGCAACAGCAGCACAACTGCTTCATAAACCCGTGCCATTACACCCTACACAACCAAAGCAGATGATGTGTGAACAGAGGGTGTGAAAACAGACTTGCAACTTGCAGCTCTAAATCATTTTGAGTCTCCAACGTGAGCTTATGCTAAAACTGGTACCTTTTTGGACCCTGCAAATCCTTCCGACTCAGTGAAGAAATAAGCAAAAGGCATGAGGAAAACCAGGGACAAATTGGAGAAAAGAAAAACTAGGTTCCACAAACCTGCCAAGAGAGATTTTTCATTTGTTAGTTTTCAGTGCAAACACTCAAGTGTTAGAACAGCTTTGGCAGTACCCAGATCAGCCACTGTGAGGCTCAATGCTGCCAAGACTGTATCCGTTCAATGAAATATGCAATAATTAAACAACAAAATAAATGAAATCACATTGCAGCTGAGGTTACTGTCACATGAAACAGCACTACAAATATTTTACAAAAAGACACTGACATTCTACTGTGGCTGGAAAACTAGGCCGAGGCAAACAGTAAGGTCACAGCTACTCTGTCCATAATAATTATCAGTTTGGACACAGGCCTGTGCAGTATTGATCTAGAGGGGATCACAACTGATCCTCATTCTGTTCCAGTTTAAAACACATATGCCTTCTGTGGTTTTACAAATGTCTATTTGGTGTTGTTCTCTATTTAAGAAAAACAGTCATATGTACCACGGATAAGAGATCCATTGAGCCACTGCATGTAGTAGCTCTGTGGGAAGGTAAGCAGGACCTCATTGGACAGAATGGAGATGGGGAGAAGGAGCACAGCACACACTGCTACAGACAGGGTGAATGTGCACAGCCACAGCCTGGAAGAAGGAGAAAGACCATCTATGAGTGTCATGCCTGTGTTAGTGTTTAGCCTAAAACACCGCAGCCTAGATGAAAGGCTATGATGGCCATAAATAAGGTAATACAGCACCGACGTGTGAGGACAAAGGGCAGCGTGACATGGAAGACCAGCCACCACAACCAACAGTCATATTCACAGATAGACACACGGACATAAGACTAGGCAATGAAGTCAAAGTCAAACTCTTGGGTCATTACACGTCACATTGACATCTGCTCAGTCATTTGAAGTGGCACTCAAAGTGAGTGAGAACAGATTAAAATCAGCCTGTTAATCAGTGTTTTCTAACTTACGCAATTTTGTTGACAGTGGCATCTTCGACATCATCTAGAAGAAAACAGGAGTGGGAATAGATTCATTACCCAAGTTACAGATCTCCATTTGTTTATACATGTAACTACCTGACTTTTAAATTGAAGGAAAGCTTAAGCACAGATCATTCTAAGTGCAAATCAAATACGTTATCATAAGAAGTTGTGTGTATGTTTGTGTGTACTGTATAGAACTGCAGCAAAAGCATGAAGATTGGGGGGGGGCGGGGGGGCAGAGCACGCTTGGAACATTCTGTTCAAGCAGTACAAGACTCAAGTAAAACTGAATTACCTATGAGTAGGATACTGCAAAGACTGAAGCAATAAGAATACCAAACAAACCCTTCTGCAAGTGTCTCAAAGCCCTCTTTAAGACTAAAGAAACAGTTCAGGATCATGCAACAAACTACAAAGTCACTATATGAATTGCAGTAGTAAAGCACATCATACTGCACCATTTTCCTATGTCAATATTGGCACAGATGGAGAAATACAAAGATAAGCCAAAGGAGCAAAAACCAGTTCTTGACTCTTTAAAGTCAAAAACAACTTTGTGCGGTGCCATTGCACAACTGTCACTTGGCTGCAGGGCACAACTGTTCCATTGTTGTTGATGTACAGACTTTTACAGCAGTGAGCTAATATATAGCAGGTTTTCCTCACTTTTTCAAAAAGAAAAGAAAAAAGCAGCTGGCCATCTCCCAGGCTCCCACCCATCCACACAGTGGAGCAGAGATCTGGCTAGTTGGACATCCCACATCTGCTTCCAATTGTGGCAAGTTATTGGATTTATTGTGTAACCGTTTAAAGTTCTCCAGTCAGACTGCAGAACTTTAACAGATTTTTTGTGTTAAACATTCAGAATATGTGAACAGCATCACATTGGATTTTAAAGAAAACATTCCAAATGTGATTGAAGTGCAAACTTTCAGCTTTAATTCAAAGGATTTAGCAAGAATATTGTATCAACTGTTTAGGAATTAAAGACATTTTTACTCATCATCTTCCATTTTCAGAACCTCTAAAATTAATTGACAGTGACCATTGAGAGACAGTTTCATGGCCAAGTGTGGCCAGTTCATTTATCATTTCATTATTTGAAATTAAGCAGATAAAAGATCTGGAGTTGACTCCCAGTGAACTTGCATTTGGTAGCTGTTCACTGAAACTGTCAATACGAGGTTCAAAAAGATATTTGTGCAAGTGAAGGAGGCCACCATTAGGCTTAAAAAAACAAACAAAAACAAAATAAACCTATCAGAGAGACAGCAAAAACCTTTGGAGTGGCCAAATCACAATCCGGTTCATCCTTAAAAAGAATGAATGCACTGGCCAGCTCAGCAACACCAAAAGGCCTGAAAGACCACAGAAGACAGACTTATTTACATGATTAAGAAAAACAACTTCACAGCATCTAAGCAGGTCAAAAACACTCTGGAGGAGGCAGAAGCATCATTATCAAGGTATACAATCAAGAGACATCTTCATGAATGGAAATACAGAGGGTTTACCACAAGGTGCAAATGACTGGTTACACTCCAGAACAAAAAGGCCAGATCAGAGTTTACCAGAAAACATTAAAAAGTTTCTCAAGGCAAAGAAATGGGATATTCTTCATTCACCTGATCACAACCCAACAGAGCAGCTTTTCAGTTATTAAATACAAAACTGAATGCATAGAAACCCACCAACAAACAGCAAAAGCCTGGCAGAACATCTCAAAGGAGGAAACAGCATTTTCTGATGTCCATGGCTATTAGACTTCAGGCGGTCACTGACTGCAAAGGATTTTCAGCCAAGTATTAAGGACAATCCTTATATTTAAAATTATGCTAATTTGCCCTGTTACTTGTGAGCCTCTGAAAATGGGAGACTATGTATTAAAAAGGGCTGTAATTCCTTAACAGTTAATGTAATGCTTTAATTAAACCACATCGATTAAAGTTGAAAGTCTGCACTTTAATCACACGGTGACTGCTTGACTAAAAATTCACTGCAGCGGTGTACAGAGAAAAAACTAAAAAACAAACAAATAAAAACAAACAAAAAAAAACAACTTATGGACTTAACTGTAACTACACGAGGTATGACAGCTTATAGGCTTTTGTAATGCCTGTGCTTACCAAAACACATTTTCCTGCAGTTTTTCAAAAAACAAACAAAAGAAAAATTTATTTTATCATCCTACCTAAAGAGCTGGCTACATGTTTGTCACATCTAAATTGCTCTAGCTCGAAGCTGACAACTGCCTTCCTGCTAGGGTGCATATACAGTACGTTCATGTACACAAACAATATTGATTTTAGTGCTTGTCTGAGCAGTATTGAGCTTTCTGAGAATTCTTTAAATACAGCTAAAAAGAGAGCCTGCTGCAGCCTGCACACAAAGTAGAAAGCAAAGACTGCTCAAAACAGAAAGGGTAATTTCCGAACACCACCTGTGCATTGTTGAAAAGTATTGCCTACTTCCACCCACTCTTCCACCAACGTAGACATGTGTGCCTGTCAACATCACCGCCGGTTCTGCTGCAGGCAATTCTTTATAAGTCTTTGATAGAAAACGTTCTCTTCATGTATTCATGTATTGCATAATACTCACCGGTGACAAACTCTGCAGTCTTCCTGAAGTGTGTAAGGATGAGGTAGGACAGCATGTAAAGGCATGTAAACAGGAGAACACAGATCTGCATAAGAAACAGAAAGAAAATGTTATTTTCACATTCCAAGGCCTGAGAAGAGGCCTCAAAAAGGGGCTGGCCTTTTACTTGTTTAAGCAGCAAACTGCATAAATAAAGTGTAGCTGTGTAAATGACCTGTAATGTTATGTCCAGTACAATGGATATGGATTTAATTGAAACTGCTCACATTTCTTGTGAGATATCGGTGTGTGCAGAAAGGACATCTGGGGATTAGAAGATGTGGTCCCCCAGAACAGCCAAAAGCATTCAGTTCCCCTAAGCTAAGAAAGACAGATGGAGTATGAAGATTACCCCCCTTTATTCCAAAACAACAGTGAAAAAGGTCACAGTGATAAACTGAGAAGGATTATGGGGGAGTAAAAGAAAGAAGGGTTAATGCTAGCGAGTGATGTCCCCATACTTCTTATAAATGTCACTGGCTGCCGTTACATTAAAGCAACAAATTTAGGTTAAACCTATCTTCGCTCAGCAATCTGTTGTCTGGCAAAGCACCCAACGTGCCAACTCTAATTAAATCTCTTTACTTGAGTGCAACAATGGATCAAAATACAAATTACATTTCAATAAAAAAACCACATTTTTGCATCAGTGTATAGTTCAAACCAGTCCCTGCCACATAGGTGACAATAGCAAGCACAAACAATAGCTGCTGCTCACCAACACACTCAAGTGTACAAATATACCTGAGCAGTTTAGGAAGAGCTCAGCAGTGTAAGCTAGCTGCTGAACATGCAGGAGATGCGACAGATCCAATAGTGAATGGTGATTTATCTGAGGACTAAACAGTGTGCCATTAACTTCATGTCAGTAAATTATATCTGTGCAAGTGTTGCTCTGACTCATAAATGAACTGATGTTGCCAAACCACAAGTATCAATGAAAACATTCCTGCTTCAGAGCCTCTGGGGAGCCCTGTATGTGCGGCACTATATGGACGTTTGTCCCCAAGGTAACAAACCGCAACAAACTAAGGGAGAGGCTCTCTGCAGGAAATGTGAAATAAAGCAAAACCTGTTTCTGAAAAGATGTAAAAAAAAAAAAATCAAGTCTACACAAACATCTGTTACAGTAGCTTAATCTTGCACTTGCCATGTGAAACAAAACAGTTGAGACTGTGTGAGTAGAAATGATCAGTGGCAGCACAATAGCTGCACCATGCAAACAACAAAGGACTGCACACAACAACTAATCAGCTCAGTTTGTGAAAGTTGTTCAGTAATGCAGTCTAATTTGGCAAGGAGCTTGCTATGGTTAATCCAACAATAAGAAAAACAGGAAAACAAAAGATGGGTATTGGGTGAGAAACCGGTGGAGGGGGGAAACATGTGCTAATTGGCTGTGTCGAGAGCTGGAAGGTCACAAAAAATTTCAGAATCTAGAGTGACATCACTGTGTTGAACTCAAATTCCCAGCTCAGAGTATTTCAAAATTCACAGAGTAACTCAGACGCTGTTCTGCTGAGGGAAAACAAGAACCAAAAAAACAAAAAAACAGCTGAAGCTCAACTGTTTTCATCCTGTCGAGCAGAGATGCAGTTGGCATAAAAATTCAAAAAGGAGCAGAAGAACAGCAGCAAAGCACCTCCATCCAAAACTGGGCTCATGCTGAAAACACACATTAAGCACAAGCTGTTCAATGGTCTGTAATAACTAAAAATTGCAGTAAAGCAGCAGCAGAGCTCACATGGAATTATAGGAGAAGTCTGAGAAAAAAAAAAACGAGTGAGTGGGTGACAATGTGCCTTTCATTATTGAGCCTCTCACGAACTAAAAAAAAAAAGAAAAAAAAAAGCTCTATAACAAAATAAACACACCATCCCCTAGTTTCCTTCTCTCAAAAGTGCTACAGAAAGTCACTCCTAGGACTCCAACACATCAGTGCTGAACTGTTTCAGTCAGACACAGCCTCAGACTAAGGTATTATATAAATAACACAGTGCTCTTTTCTGAATAGATATCGGTGTGTGCTGATGCTGGGTGTTCCAGTTCTCCACAGCAAGATTTTATCATCATGACCTTTTAGTGTGCTAGACACTTATCCTTCTTGATCCCTCTAGGCTCAGGCTGCGGGCCGTGGATGAGTACTCCTAGCTCGGCTGTTTACCCCATCTCACACAGACAATCTCTTTAATCTACACTTCAATTTTCTTCTTTCTGCTGATATCTAAGGTGATATATAATAACACAATCAGCTCAAGTGAAGACATGCACTTGGCTGTAAATCACATTTTCCCACTGATTATTAGCTGGTTATTATGCCTTTGGCCCAATGAGTATCATCAATTTCAATGAATTAGTTTCTTTTAATTACTGAATTACTGTCGACTTTTAGGAATCTGGCACCAAGTGGTACAGCTGAGATCATTCTGACTAAAAGCCAGAAAATGTCATGTTTCACATAAATACTGCCTTTCCCCCCTCTCAGTCAACCATAAAATTTACCACTTGTCTTTGCTCCAACAAGGTATTTCACTATAAATAATTTTATTATGTAATTAATCTCATCTTTTCTCAGGAAAGGCAAACAGCTACAGGCATTTATCCTGCCTACAGGATTTGCCTTTGCAGCAACTTTTTAGCAGGAATATTTCCTGGATGCATAACATATTTCCACTATGTAAAAAAACAAACAAACAAACAAAAAAACCCACTAATGCTAAAGGTGTTTGCAGGTTTTAGAAATGGATCTAGTAAGTATATGAGAGCATCTTTAATAGCTGAACTAGTAGATATATGCATCTACTATGGACATGTTGGTATAAAAACACCTCTATTGGCTGATATTGGCCTTGGTGACTGCCACTGGCCTACTGGCAAATTAGCTGACATTTAAAAAGTAGCTGATGTTTATCTGTAGTCTAACATCAGTTTTGCACTGACTGAATGTTAAAATACAGAGACTCAATCAGCCACTATTCCAATAGTCATTTCACCCATTTTAAAGCAAGCAGAGTCTCACCATTACTGCTTTGCCTTCTCAGAAATGGGGATGTTTTTAAGTATCTAATTACAGACTAAACAACTATAAAATATATATATATAAAATAAGATTAACTGACATTTAAAATAAATACAATGCAATAATAGGGTACTGGCACAATGGTGGGGCAGTTAGCGCTGTCGCCTCACAGCAAGAAGGTCCTGGGTTCGAATCCACTGGCTGTGGAGCATGCATGTTCTCCCTGTGCCAGTGTGGGTTCTCTCTGGGTACTCCAGCTACATTCCACAGTCCAAAGACATGTATGTTAGGTTAACTGGTGCTTATAAACTGGCCATAGGTGTGAATGGTTGTCTGCCTCTTTGTGCTAGCCCTTCAACAGATTGGTGCACTGTCCAGGCTTCAAACCCAACTGCAACCCTGCAGTTACAGTTGGGTTTGAAGCCTCAACTTGGATAAGTGAAAAAAAAAATGGATGGATGGATAAACACTGCTCAAAAAAAAAAAAACGCTCAAATAACACATCCTAGATCTGAATGAATGAAATATTCTCATTGAATACTTTGTTCTGTACAAAGTTGAATGTGCTGACAACAAAATCACACAAAAATCAGCAATGGAAATCAAATTTATTAACCAATGGAGGCCTGGATTTGGAGTCACACACAAAATTAAAGTGGAAAAACACAATACAGGCTGATCCAACTTTGATGTAATGTCCTTAAAACAAGTCAAAATGAGGCTCAGTATTGTGTGTGGCCTCCACGTGCCTGTATGACCTCCCTACAACGCCTGGGCATGCTCCTGATGAGGTGGTGGATGGTCTCCTGAGGGATCTCCTCCCAGACCTGGACTAAAGCATCCGCCAACTCCTGGACAGTCTGTGGTGCAACGTGACATTGGTGGATGGAGCGAGACATGATGTCCCAGATGTGCTCAATCGGATTCAGGTCTGGGGAACGGGCGGGCCAATCCATATGCCTTCATCTTGCACGAACTGCTGACACACTCCAGCCACGTGAGGTCTAGCATTGTCCTGCATTAGGAGGAACCCAGGGCCAACCGCACCAGCATATGGGCTCACAAGGGGTCTGAGGATCTCATCTCGGTACCTAATGGCAGCCATGCTACCGCTGGCGAGCACATGGAGGGCCGTGCGGCCCTCCAAAGAAATGCCACCCCACACCATTACTGACCCACTGCCAAACTGGTCATGCTGAAGGATGTTGCAGGCAGCAGATCGCTCTCCACGGCATCTCCAGACTCGGTCACGTCTGTCACATGTGCTCAGTGTAAACCTGCTTTCATCTGTAAAGAGCACAGGGCGCCAGTGGCAAATTTGCCAATCCTGGTGTTCTCTGGCAAATGCCAAGCGTCCTGCACGGTGTTGGGCTGTGAGCACAACCCCCATCTGTGGACGTCGGGCCCTCATACCATCCTCATGGAGTTGGTTTCTAACCCTTTGTGCAGACACATGCACATTTGTGACCTGCTGGAGGTTTTTGCAGGGCTCTGGTAGTGCTCCTCCTGTTCCTCCTTGCACAAAGGTGGTGGTAGCGGTCCTGCTGCTGGGTTGTTGCCCTCCTACGGCGTCCTCCATGACTCCTGGTGTACTGGCCTGCCTCCTGGTAGCGCCTCCAGCCTCTGGACACTACGTTGACAGACAGAGCAAACCTTCTTGCCACAGCTTGCATTGATGTGCCATCCTGGATGAGCTGCACTACCTGAGCCACTTGTGTGTGTTGTAGAGTCCGTCTCATGCTACCACGAGTGTGAAAGCACCACCAACATTCAAAAGTGACCAAAACATCAGCCAGAAAGCATAGGTACTGAGAAGTGGTCTGTGGTCCCCACCTGCAGAACCACTCCTTTATTGAGTGTCTTGCTAATTGCCAATAATTTCCACCTGTTGTCTATTTGCACAACAGAATGTAAAATTGATTGTCAATCAGTGTTGCTTCCTAAGTGGACAGTTTGATTTCACAGAAGTTTGATTTACTTGGGAGTTATATTGCGTTGTTTAAGTGTTCCCTTTATTTTTTTGAGCAGTGTGTGTGTGTGTATATATATATATATATATATATATATATATATATACACACACACACACACACACTTTTTTTAATATATATATATTTGATTTATAAATATCAAGGAGCAGCTCTTACCTGTAAAAATGTCTCATCCAACTGTTTCTCCCAGGGGAAAATGTTATTCTCTGCCTAGCACACATGCACTTCTCCTACAGATTCATGACTTTAAAATAAGCGGATCAAAGATAGGCTTGGCCTAAAGCCATTAATAACCAGAGGTGCTGGGGCAGCTGACCAGCCTGAGAGGTAGCAGTGTAAAGAAGAGGTAAGCTGGAGACTCACTACTGGCTAATAGCATTAGGTATTTGAAAGGGACAATGACAAAACAAGGGCATTAGAAGAAATACAGTCACTTTGTTTGTTGTTCATGTAAAATCTGTTCTATGAACAGCTACATAACTTAATATATACACACACCTCTTCCTAAATATAGAATGACATTTTAAGTGGCATTTTCCA
Source organism: Pterophyllum scalare (assembly GCA_024447675.2). Taxonomy (NCBI): domain Eukaryota; kingdom Metazoa; phylum Chordata; class Actinopteri; order Cichliformes; family Cichlidae; genus Pterophyllum; species Pterophyllum scalare. The sequence continues at coordinate 26,394 of JAMQGT020001804.1, forward strand.
GAGGATGTAAGCTTGCTTGTGATGCCTAATGTGGGCAGAGAATAAATTTCATTAACAGCTTTAATGTGCAAATATCTTTGCCTGCCACTTGAAAAACAGGGAGGATGGTTTCTGAGTCAGCTGCAAACCCCCCCCAAAAACACCACAACTATATTGCTTTAGTCTTTTTCACTGTCAAAAGCGACCGAGCCTTTTTCACAGCAGAAATTGTGACTTGCCACACAAATAAAAGTAGTATAACTGATCACAGTCATAATACCAGCTCTGAAAAGACTCTTTTGAGTTCAATTTCTTTGCTGCTGCAGTGACTCAGTCTCCTACAGGAATCACTATTTTTCATTTCACAGTTCATCCATGCCAGGTCGTCTTTGTAAATGAGAACTAGTTCTCAAACATTTATACCTAGCAAAATAAAGGTTTAAAATATATACATAATATAAATATATATATATATACAGACACACACACTCTTGCTGTCCCTAACCCCCACCACCACCACGATCTTCTGCAAACCACAAGTATTTAGAGCCCAGCAAAGCAAAACAAGTTGATGAATCAACCCCTGATGCTAAGACATGAAGGTGATAAAATATTGCCTCACAATGTTTTTATGACAGGCTGTTGTAAGCAATCTCAGCAGACGGGCCCCGTCTAGGTGATGTGAGGGTTAAAGGTCAGTAGCGGTGTGCCTTGCTGTAACTGAACCGAGTCTAAGGTTCAATAGTTACTGTTGCTTTTGACACACACAAAAAAAAACTGCGAGTGAGCGCAGGTAAAAACCCATTGTCAGCATCAATAGCAACAAAAAGCCGTGCTTCTCCGCTGCCTGCTTACCAGCTGCATCCATGCAAAGTTTGCAGACAAGTTCAAGCAAACCGTGCGAACAAGCACATTTCAACCATTATTCTACCTATAAAAAGACACCCCTGCTCGCTGTGGGGAAGTGAGACGTGCTGTCTACAGCTGAGAAATAAAAGTCGTGTGACTGTTATGTAAAGTCAAATAAACAGATTTAAGTGAGGTGGCTTTCTCACAGTGATGCGACTTGGATTGCTCGCGGGGACCCTCATTTGCATAGCCACTGACGGTTACAGAAGTTCGGCGTTACTTACTATGGTCTCCCGGACCCGGTTGTGGAAAAGTTGCTCTCTAACCGACACGTCGTCCGTTTCCATTCTCCGAAACATAACAGTGTCCTTAGGCTTAAAGGCGCTGGGCTAAGGGGAGGGGGAGGGAATAGTTAAAAAGTTAAGGGACTTTGCATCTTCTCTGCATGTGCCGTGGATGTGTGGCTAGCAGAGTTCGCTCGATTTAAAGAGCTAACCTGCTGCGCTTAGCTCCGCTGAAAACCAAACAAGGAGGGGTCGCAGGGGGCGGGGCCACGGAGAGCTGTGTTTGCCGTCAAACAATTTGTAATATTAATGTGGACCTGGTCTACTGTACAGGTATGTGTGGGCCACACCCACTGGCTGATCAAGTAGTGGGTAAAAATAATTTGGTGGCAATGTTTTACCTAGAACCACACAACTCTCCAAGACACTGTCAACAAAACTGAAAATAACCTTCATGAAGGCAGGGTTTACTTCAGATGCACAAGACTGTTTCAGATTGGTCTGCTTAATAAATTGGCAAACTATTTTCTGAATATTGGGGGATTAATATAAGCCTATCAGAGTCTTTCTTGGCTCAGAATGGGTTTCTGGTGTTTGCACACATAAACACCATCGGTCAGCATATAGTTAAGGCAATGAGCCTTTGTTTGGTTACATAACAGAAGTATGTGCATTGTCATAATATTTCTGGCCATTTTCCAAACCAAAACATTTTTTTACTTTCGTAGTTCTGGTGACTCCTCTGATGGGAGGCTAAAAACTGCCTGTGTAAGCATATGTTGGTGAAATTGTATATAATAACTTGTCATCTCTATCTGAACTAAATTATTATTAACATATATATCACATATTTACAATTAGCTTCATAATCAGGGGAAATGCTGCTGACACGCTGATGTATTAGTAATAATTATGTGATTTTTAGCCTATATGATAATAAATATCACATTATACAGCTAAAATGCTTTGCATAATAAAAGATTAAAACAAAGGCTATAACATACCTAAAGCACTATATGTTACGTTTATGTTATATACCTTTAAGTAAAATTGTAAAGAAAGATTTTGTAGAGAAATTGTTTAAGTCTTCGCTGGGGCACAGGCTTTTTTGGGGGGATGGTGTGTGGGGGGGGGGAGTGGTATGTTGAAATTTAAGAAATTTTAATACATAGGCCTGATGCTTTAATTTAGAGTTTAATGTCATTGTTTCCCTTACAAAATAAATGGAGGTTCTCTTTGAAGCATTATTATCACTTTGCTTATTTCCTCATAAACATTGCTTTTAGACTTTTTATTCATCTTATCAGTTTGTACGATTACAGGCTCGTGTTGATGCGCCTTGTGCACTGAGGCCACTGCGCAAATCCATTGTCATGATCCAAAGTCCAACTGTTGCAACAACATGCAGCAACTTCAGCTACGGAAAGCATTGGAAAGGATTTCTCTGGCTAAGGATCTGAAATTATGGGCTCAGTAAGTAACCTACTTTCTCTCTCTCTTTTTTTTTTTTACACAAATTGATTGTATAAGAACAGCAAATATCATCTGTCTATAAAAAAAAGATAGTTTCACTCTTTGTCAAAAACACCGTGTTTTGGATCTCATAATGAGTGAATGACAATGCCCATAATGAGCTATGTTAAATCCCCCTTACATAATATATTATTTAACCAGGGAAGTGGAGAGCAGAGATTAAAAATCTCTGAGCGTCCTGGCAAAGACCAAAAGACGGATCACAGAGGGCAGTGTAACACAGTCTAGTCATGAAATGAATGAAATAAATAACATATCAGCAGATGATGTAAGCACATGGGATTAAAGATTCAAAACCAATTTTTTAAAAAAAGCAAATATGTACATTTTCATCCTTTAGAACAAAAACATATAATGATAAATCACAATACATGATGCTGGTGATACATGAAGTATCCTAAATACTGTACCAAAATACTCCTAAAACACTGACATAGGTTTGAAGGTAAAACTAACACTTTTTGTCACTCTATTGCAGGCCTGTAAGGATGACTGATGACCTGTATAGAAGGTGATCCACTGAAGCCTCATGGTAAAAAGTGTAATTGTTGCCTACGCCCTATGGGCAGTAGGTGGGCCTCTGGGCCTTCACCATTTATATTTAGGGAGAGACACGCATGCTCTGCTATGGATGCTAACACTGGGAGGATTTGGGTTTGGGTGGGTTCGAGAGTTTATACGCATCCCTGCTTATGTTAGTGAGGCCAATCAAGAAGCAGAGGAAGAGAGGAAAAGACCTCCCACCTTGGTACCTCCACCTTTAAATCCTGTCAGATTTGCTGGACAGGTGTGCGTTGGGATCTACTTTGGCACTGTGGCTATGATAGGACTGAACTCCCTCAGTTTCTTCTACTTGATCGTGTTGCCTTTATGCGTGGGTGCAGGGGTGCATCTGGTGTCAAATGTTGGCCAACAGACCTCCGATCTCCAAAAAACATTGACTGCTTGTCTCATAACTTCCCCATTATTCTACGGCAGCACATTATCACCTCTTCCTATAAGCTTGGCTGCCAGTGTCACTGCTGCACAGCACCGCAAGTTCAAACCTCCACGGACACCTGGGAGTACGCAGAAATTAGGTGGGCTGGTTTCAACAATCTGATATTATTGGATGATTCCACTATGCGCATTGATAATAACGCTTCTGTCTCAGTTTTTAAGTAGCTTTCTAAAATTAGATTTTTTTTTCTCCCTACCTTTCATTCAGGTCCACGGCTTTATAAGATCAGTCTAGCTTGGCTGGCCTTCTCTGCCCCATTGGGTTACTGTATTTTCCACAACACCACAGCCACCCTGTACTATCTGTCTGACTCTATAGCAGCACTGCTGGATATTTTCTGGTTCCTGCCTTGGCTCAGAAGTGTGTTGGAGTACCTTCTTTTAATGCCATATCGGATACTGTGTGTACTTACTGGAGGAGGGTACTATGAAGAGGCCTGGAGGAAGGTGCTAGAAATACTGCTCAAAGAGTACACTGAGAGAGAAAAAGAGGCGCTGCAGGTAATGTATGCTGTATGTGTCCACATTTTCTGCTTGGCATTTAACCATTTTCATCTTAAATTACTTTATTTATTTTGCAGATATTGTCTCTGGGAGCAGAGGCCTCTCTTGAAGAGATAACTCGAAGCTATAGGGAGATGGCCAAGAAGTGGCATCCAGACCACAACCCCAGCAAGGATGCTGAGAAAACATTTGTGAGGCTTCAGGAGGCTTATGAGGTCCTTCTACGGTGGCACAGGCCCAATCGATTCAAGTAGTTGCCCTCTGTTTCTTATGGGCTACCTTGCATTGTTTTTCAGTCATTTTCTATTGTTCTTTCAAAATAAATCAGGAGAATGCACAGAGACTTGCACTTTGTTGTTTATAACACACTTGCACCGTGTGTTCACGGCTGTGCAGTTTGGGAAGTGTGGACCAAACAGCAGTTTGCTGCCACCTTCTGGCGACACACATGAAGTATAATTGTAAACCATGTCATAATAACAATTTTAACCTGCTTTTCTTTTAATATCTGCTTGCTTTCTGTAAGACGCGCGTACCTGTATATCTGTTTATAAGGGCGCATTGTATATTTATTTACATATGCCATTATTTTACTGAAACCTTGCAGGCTCACTGGCCATATTGTAGCCAGTATTTCACAAAATATATTCATGCGCACCAGCAATTTGTAGTGTTCTGTAGAGTCCGAGTCATTCCAAAAATCATAAATTTCACCACATTATGGCCACCAGACATGCATCGATGCATTCGACAATCACCAAATCAGGAGCTCTGATGTACAACTATTTGGTCTGTATCCCAGCATGGGCCCGGAAGTTGTTTGGGATTCCGATTCCCAGGTAGAAAAAAAAGAAAAAAAAAAAGAAAAAAAAAGAAAAAAAAAGAAAAAAAATCCCGGAGATGCTGTCGTCGCCTGGGAAAACAAACAGCTATCCAGACAATTAAAAGGAAAACACCGATCGGTCGCCAGGTAAGGAAGAAGCTTGTGGACTCCGCTGCGGCTTTTGGTAAGACCATCCATCGGTGTTAATTTGGAGGTACGGCATGTTTTTTAGTAGTTGGTAGGGTGAATGCCATTTGTCGTGTGGTCGGGTGCCATAGCAACGGCTCATGAGAAACATTGTAAAGCCCAGGCCAGTTTGACGTGCTCAGTGTTGGATGACAGCCTCATTTATGCGGACAATGTGGACAATGTGGAACTCTTGCAACAAATTGCCGTTGTGTCTCGTTGTTGTCTCGACTGTCCGTGAGCAGATTGTTGTCATAACGGACCGAATGCACCGAGCGGCTAAAACAAGTAGCAACCCTGCGTGTGGAGAACCGTGGCAGTTATGTATATGTATATGTATATGTTTTATTGCACGGTCGCTCACGCTGGGGGGGGGGGTCGGCAATGGTGCGCGTCTCTTTTTTTTAATCACCGTGCCCTGGTGTGACTGGTGCGTCTCAGCGCCTGTTGCTCCCCATGCGCGGCCAATGACAGGATATTAATTTTTTTTCCCTGCGATGTGCTGTCTTCGCCCCCCTCCCTCCCCGTTCACTCCAAAGTCTCCTCTGTCCACTGCTGTCATCCATTTGAGCAAAAGGTGCAGCCTTGAACGTCTTGTACTTCTGCTTCTCTCGTCTTTGAAATTGTGTTCAGCTTTAAAGCGTCGTTTATTCTGGTCAATGAAAATGAATATAGCCAAGTGTATGTCTGAAGACGCTGTAACTCAGCAACGCCTGTGCAGTCTGGTCTTGGTGTAGTCTGCATACCTCACTTTATTTGCTGTGCAGTATTCGTTTTATGAAGGCCTGACACAGCCTACAGTACATTTATCTTATTCTTAATAACAATAATAATAAAACTGCAAATCCGTCAATAAAAAAAGTAATACTGTGAATATGTTGCAGCTAATATATAATGTAATATAACACAATTTAACTTAATATAACGCAGTATGATATTAGTATCAAATAAGGCACATTGTGGTGGTGGCACACTGGAATGCTTTATAGGTGAAGCTGCGGCAGATATCCTGTCTACCCCTGCAAGCTTTAACTCCTCCTTCAGCTCTCTTGGCCATAAATGTGGAGCTTGTCTTAGTCATTTACTTGGTGGAGAAGAATTGAAAGGATACAGAGATTGTAGGGGAGACCTCAAGTTTACTAAAGTACTTTTATTATTTATTTATTTTTATATAATTTTACAGTGAACTTGTTATTTAACACTTGGAAGAGAAAGCATACCTTTTCTTTAAAAAAAAACAACTTATTCTTGAGGCAACAAGCTTTTGCTAAAAGTATCCATCCATTTCTTCCATTTATATTTTATGTAATTATTATCCAAGGTATGATATGATGTTTTTCTGGGAGGGAGATTTGAACATTTTTATTCAAAAATTCTAACTATGAATGGCAAAGAGTAATATTTACAGTCTGCCTTTAAACTGTATTTCTGTAGGCATCTGGTGAGAGAATGAATGCTGATGACTGCAATGGACGCTCATACACACAAGGTAATTGTAGATATAAAGGAAAAACTACTGTACACTGGTGTGTGCTGTCTCCAGCAGACTTTCATGTTTACTTTAATAACATGGGCATATTTGTATTTCAGGTAATGGAGGAGAGTCATCAACAGAACAGGATTTTTATGGCAGGTTGCAGGGCCCTTCTGCGAGATCTCCAAACAGTCAACAGTCCTCACCACACCGCTCCCTTAGTGGTTAGTTATCATTCCTTTGTTACATTGCAGCCATGTGGTTTGTATAGAATACCTTCTTCATATTACATAAGTAAGTAAATATACATTTCTTCCTCTCTTTCTCTCGGTACAAAGCAAACTCCATCAAGGTTGAGTTGTGCAGTGATGACGAGTCATCAGGCGCTCCACAACAAGAGAACAAAGAGGCTGTGAGGGTTGATGACAGGAATAATGACCGGGGAGACCCCATGGAAGAAGGTACTGCAGAGTTTGCTGGGCCTGGAAGAGACAGAGCAAGCATATACAGTGAAATGGCCAGTCCAAATTCTGCTTCACCAGGACCTATCAGACTGCCCAATGGGAAGCTCCAGTGTGAGGTGTGCGGGATGATCTGCATTGGACCCAATGTGCTGATGGTGCACAAGCGTAGCCACACAGGTAAGAAGAAACAGCAAGGCAGTGCTCATAATAATGCAAGTCAAGCATCTGTTGAGGGCAGTTCCTAGTATGATTTGCACCTCAAATCCTCTGTCCATCCCTGTTTGCAGGTGAGCGACCATTCCAGTGTAACCAGTGTGGAGCTTCCTTCACCCAGAAGGGAAACCTGTTGCGCCACATTAAGTTGCATTCAGGAGAGAAGCCTTTCAAATGTCCCATTTGCAATTATGCTTGCCGCCGGAGAGATGCACTGGCTGGACATCTACGCACACATGCAGGTAAATGAGTGACCTCCTAGATATTATTATATTATTCTTCTTTAACACTTGAGCCAGATTGTCAAATGCTACACCCACAACACATATGGAGAATTTGGAATCCATATACATAATCTGGCCAGCTAACACTGGTGGATAACAGCCAGAATCAGCTCAGAGCTCTGAGATTTTACAGCCATACAACAGTACCTAACACATGAGATACATTCCATGAGAATTTTCACAAATTGTATAGTTATTGTTTCAAAGTAATACTATTCCATAGTGTGAATAATTACAACGTGTGAAACAGAGGTAAGCAAATAAAGTGGAGATTTATTTAATGGTCCATTTCCCACTTCTTTGAATCTCAGAGGAAATAGGTCTTTATGAGAGTTTTCTGTAAAACACATGACAGAATATGACATTTAACTGTATCAAAACAGGAAATCCTGTTGGTGCTCTTGAACAGATATTCACAGGTGTTCGTGTACAGTCTTGTTACAGTAGGTCTTGGTCGCTCTCCACAGGTCTCAGAGATTCATTTTCGAAGAAAAGATTATTGCAAACTGGATTTCAGTGAATTGACGTCAGTCTTTCCGACAGCTTACTAAGGTGGAACCTTGCGGTTCAGGCTTACGCGTTTTTTCTGTCAAGTAACATAGGTCAGTTTCAGGAATTGCTAGACGGGGGGGAAATCCAAAACTTTTTTTTTTCCATAAAAAAAACCCCCCAACCATAAATAAATAACAACAATTAGCCTCATATTTGATCAACAGGTCAGCTTAGCCATTTTATCTTTATCTCAGAAGAAATCAATATATTTTCTAATATAATATTTTTTTCACTCTGAATCACAGTTTCTTCTCCGACGGTGGGAAAACCTTTCAAGTGCAGCTACTGTAGCCGCAGCTACAAGCAACAAAGCACACTGGAGGAACATCTGGAGCGCTGCCATACTTATCAAAAGACTCTGGACCACCAGGCAGCTGTCAACACACAGACAGCACAGGGTAATGCATCACATAAACATAAAACTCTCAAATTTCACAGACAACGGGCCATGCATATTATCAATGCATGTAGACTCAACAACAGGTTTGTCACATTTATATGCATAATTTGACAGTAGATTTATGTTTGACTGATGCTCTCTGTTTGTAGGTGAAGAGTCAATAAATATGGAGACGGCTACCAAACCTTCACTCCAGCCAATCAATGAAAAAATCCAGTTTGTGGATCGACTGGCTATTAGCATCACCAAACGTAAGAGGTCAACGCCACAGAAGTTTTTGGGTGAGTTTTATGATAAACTAATGATATTTGTGGAGTTGGGGTTGGGGGGGTGAGTGTGTTTCACATTCTCCTGTATATCTTAGTTATAGTTCCACAATAAAAGTGAAATATATATTTAGCTTGATAAGATACTGAAAAAAAAATACTGCAGTTTAAGCGCTGCAGTCAATGTCAGTGTGCTTGCCCCACTTTGGAAACACTGGGTTTCAGTTGTGCCAAGACAGTTGGTCAAATTTAGCATTTTTCATCAGTTCAGGGAAGATTTTCATTTCACCTGATATTTATTCTTTTCATAGGTGAAAAGCACATGCACCTTGACCTACCTGAAGCACCTTATGAATTGTCGTCTGGCTCAGAAAAAGAGGGGGACCTCATGAGTTCTCAGTCTGTTGAGGACTCAGCTGCGTTAGCCAGTTCACAGCTACACTGCGCCAGGGTTAAAGGTGAGAACCACGTGTCGCCTGCACTGTCTCAGCTCCATCCCACCTTCCTGTCCGAGCTCCGCACAGTTATGGGCTCCATTGGCAGCAACATGACCCCTCAGGGCCCTCGGGCCCATGGTGGAGGTGGGCTGGCACCAGTGTCTCTTGGCCTGGCTGTGCGGGAGGCAGGTGAAGGCCGCGATGACCAACCCACAGCACACAGCCACACCACCTCACCCAACGGCTGTCCTGACTCCACAGACACAGAGAGCACAGCAGAAGAGCAGAGCACAAGGGCTGCTGCCCCGACAAGTACCTCCAACAACCACCACCTCCACTACCAAACCTCAGCACTGCCCCGCAGCCATCCCACTTCCAGCCCCAGCCAGGCCAAAGACTTGGACCCAGAGTGGGAGAGAGCGTGTCCTGTGCCCCCCACTATAGTAAAGAGGAGCCCTGGCTCACCCATTTCTTCCAGGGACACTTTGCAGGTGTTAGACCAGAATGGCAGGCCTGTGCGCTCCTTCCACTGTCGGCATTGCCGCATCCTCTTTCTGGACCATGTCATGTTCACCATCCACATGGGTTGTCATGGCTTCCGCCAACCATTCGAGTGCAACATCTGTGGCCACCGCAGCCAGGACCGCTACGAGTTCTCATCTCACATCAGCCGTGGGGAGCACCAGGTGGGCTGAGGAGAGCGGACATTGGCAGAATGAGGAGAGGTGACTGCTGCTCTATAAAGTTGTTGGCTCACGTTTGTTCTGCACCAGATCAGTTACTTTAAATCCTGTGTGATTTTATTGTGAGAATATTTATTATACCAAGGCAGACGCGAGTGAAGGAACTTCGTACTGCACCAGTCAAAGTTTAGTAGAGACAAATTATGATTGATTGCACTCCCATATCAAATCATATAGCAAAACCTCTGGTTTTGCTTTAAAAGTGCCTTCTTTGGGGATTTCCTCTTAAGTGAAAAAAATTAGGGGGGGGTCTGGTGCTCAAAAATCTTGACTAGCCATCTTTTCCTAAGTGATTTTAAGTAGTTAGTATATTTAGGAGATGCAGTTAAGAAAAACATGGCATGTACATTTTAAGAATTATATTGCTTAGCGTGCACTAAGAGCTTCATTTTTGTTGCTGTGGAGGGTATTTTGTGAATTGTGTCAGGTAAGCTTAATATGCACTGAGAGCTTTGTGCCTCTATGTTCAGGAGGAGCTTTGGTCACAGACAAAGCACAGAAAGGGATTGCCTTAACTCCTACAGTGGTGCGCTGTTGTAGGAATACATATTGTTTACAGCGTGGTTTTAACAGTGCGTGGAGTCAACTCAGAAAAAAAAAAAAATCATAGAGGAAATGAACTCAAAAATGGGAGTTCAGGGCTAAATTATAGCTAAAATAGTTGTTTTTGGATTTTAAAGTGAGCCTTAGAAGACTGGTGCAGATCAGACCATGAGCCATGTAGTGTATATTAAGAGCCTGACTGAGATAGCCCAGGGTGCTATACCTATACAGGATTGCACTTTTAGGTTCCCTGCTTATATATGAACATCTTTGCTGGAGCATTTGATGGCTTTACAATTTTATTTAATTTAATTTAATTTTTTCCCGATCGTTCAACTGCACTGATGAATCGCATATTACTCACAATAACTGGTCATCTAATTTGCAACGCCAGTATATTTCTAACGAAGCCGGCCTTCTACAGAATCCTACAGCGTTCTGCAGTCTGCACTCAAGTTTGCTGCATTATGTGACTGACAATTAAACATCAGTTCCTGCTAAAACCATTCTTTTGTGGTTTCGCACACAGCCGTTGAAGCTGAGATTTTAGACAATTTCCATAATAATGAGTGAGTTAATAAATTATTTAAAAATTAATTAACAACAAATCACTTTGGATCTGTTCAGTTGTCACTTGTGGTTATCTATTTAGTGTTGTTTGTTTCAGCCTTGGTGTATTTAATCAGCTATATTCCAAAACTTATCCAGCATATTCCTCAAGTCCATGAAATGTTACCTCCTGCTTCTTTATAGCACCCAAATACCTTATTGCTAAAGTATGGTGAGTTATCCGATAATGTTAATATTGGGAACATGAATGAGACCAAACTCAGTATTCTTACTTGTTATTGTGGGTTTGCTGCTTCATAGTTTTAACTTTATTTCCTTTAATAGCAAGCAAAATGTACTTGAAACTGTTTGAGAAAAAAAGTAATTTAAAATGCACTTGGTTTGATAAGTAGAGAAATGTGTGTGTGTGAATGGAATATAGCATGTGTGCTTGTCATTTTCTGCTTTTACCTAAATTGTGAATTATTTTTGAAATGTAAAGTAATTTCAAGAAGTGAAAGTGAGGCATGGGTTTTTGTCTCCTTGTGTGGATTCAATGTTATACAATATTTTGTGAATGATGTAACATGACAAAACACTTTACCTCAAAGTTCAAGATGTACAACTGCCTCATTATTTCAAAAAAAAAAAGAGAAGAAGAAGAAGTCATGTTGCTTTCCAAGATGTTCTTGCAGTTACAAACGCGCGCCCCTCGATATTCTCAAAACTTTTTACTGTCAATAAAGTTACATTTATTGTAAATGGGATTTTCACATTCTTTTATTTTCCTCTCAAGAATATCTTTTTTTTTTTTTTAAATTTTGAACAATCATGGCAAAACAGATGCAAACAAACAAAAAATAAACTGCAAACACAACCAGCCAAGTTTAAGATTGGCATCAAAACACACTATGACTTCCATTAGAGCCACAACCTATACAACATTCACAAAAGGTCCCCAAACCTTTTCGAACACCACTTCAATATCTAGGTTATCCTTTTTAGTGGTGGGTTTGATATCACGTTTTATCCAGTGCTTACCCCCCCCCCAAAAAAGTAATGTTAGTTTAAAAACACAAAAAAACAGCAGTTTTATTATGATTGTGTATTTCTGCATTAAAACCAAATTCAGATCACAGTGGGCCATCTATGCATTTAGTGTATATGTCCGGTATATTTTCAACACAAGTTGACTTGACACAAGTTACATGTTTGCATGAATCAGTTAAAGGGTTAATCTGAGGTGTGTATTCAGCATCTGAGTGAATACCAATCCTCTGCTATAATCTTACTCTCCACAATCATGGTTTGATGCATTTAGGCTGTAATATGAATTATTTAATAAACAGGCTATAAACAGATCAGAACATTTTGACATAAAAGTCTTTTTGAGATCATTATTTCTGACGGGTGTTTATGGGTGCTAGTAATTTAAATATGTCGATGTGCTTTTGCAAAATGTCTCAGCTGCAGATATTTAAAAAAAAAAAAAAGTGCTTCAGTTTATGCCTCCATTCTTCAAAGACATGACAATATCTGAGTTTGGATCTTAAATCTGTCCAATCCCTTTAGAGGTTCACAGTTTAAATGTAGCATCTTCTCTAGCTCGGGTGAAAACTAGTTACCCCATAATGGGCTGTGTTGTGACAGGGAGTTTAGTTTGTTTAAACATTTTTTTAATCAAATGATTAATATGATAAATGCAGTTTTTTTTTAATCGTGTCACATCTGAGCAAAAGTTAGAAGACTACACCTGAGATATGTAAGTATAATATTAAAAAATATTAAAACAATTTTATCAGTGACTGACAGGATATCACTTTATAGATTTATCCAAGCAAGCATGCATTAATTCTTGTTTTTCATAGACAGAAGTCACAAAGTGTTTTATAGAAAAGAGTCTGAAGAAATGCAAAATAATAAAAGAAAAAGAAGATGATGGGAGATAAAAGAATCTAAAATTAAAAGAACAGGGAAATTAAGTAACGCACACAAAAATAACAATTATTTGCTCTAATTAAAAGCAAAAAAACAAACAAACAACCCAACTGCACAATAAATAAAGTGGAGTCAAGAGCAGTGCAGGAATGAAAATTTAGAAAGGTACTTTGCATAAAAGCAGAACTGGTGCAAACATGTTACAAACACACTGTGCTCGAGTAAAAAGATACACCTTAAGCTGACTTTTAAAAGAGTCAGGCACTGTGACCTCAGATGACTCTTCAGACACGCTTGTTTTAACTTATAACGAGAAACTGTAGAATCATTCAATTAACAATTATAATGAAGTTGGTTTTATGCCTGCCTTTTTGATTTTTAATATACACAGCAAGGTTCATCAGTCCATGTCAAAATTTTAAGGATCTGTATGATATATTGAGGCAATAATATGAGAAAAATTTATGGTAGGTTTTTTTTTTTTCGATCACTAGCTGCGTAAAACAAAACCTAGACACTAAATAAATCTCATTATGACGACCGTTAAAGCAAATATTTGATGTTTACTTTATTAGCTTTAACTGCACACATTAGGATCTCAACATATTAGCCTTAAAGTAATATTTTATCAGTCTGCTATGGTAGGGAATCCCATCACTTGAGTCGGAGATGAAAATAACAAAAAATATCATATATGTTATGACATCTCGAGCAAGAAGTCACAAGCTTTGACCAGTCGTATTAACATTCAAAATTACAGTAATTATTTGGGGAGGGGGGAGACAAATCAACCTGTCCGGATTCTAAAGTAAAGGAAGCGTTGAAGTTAAGCTTTAATCAGCATGAAACATGAGGATCACTTACAAATGCAGAATATCAAGCTTTGTTTCCGTAGCCCAGCTATTACAAAAACAGGCAGATGAAATTAACGATAATTAATTTATATAATTATAATTGTAATCTTTTAATTAGTTTAGTGGCACAGAAGGTACATTACATTGTACATTAGAGTACAGTAACCCTCAAATACATATTTATAGTATTACTACAGTGACACAAAAAAGTTCAATATTTTTGATGTAACTTTTTTCTGTTTTTTTCTGCCTTCTTATGGTAAGCAGTGTATTTTTTTTTCTAAGAAACACACCTGCAGCAGGTTTTAGAAGGGATAACCTTAAACATTACTGCTCTCTCCACATGTGACCTTTGCACCCATATCACAGCTCTTTGTTGTTACTGTTTTAGGTTAGCTTTAACCTTTTCTGTCCTTTGCTGAGGAAAATCTGTTTTGGCTGCTCCCACATACAAATTCCAGGTGCAACTGAAAAAGTACCTCTATGTAAATAAATGGCAAACTCTACACTATAACTATGCAAACAACTACAAATAATAACACAATACAAATAGTCAGTACTTGTGTAAAAACTGCTTTATGTGCAAAAGATCCAATAATTTTAAGTTTTCTGCACATAAATGTTAAAGTGATAAACGGGTGTTTTATTTTTGGTGAATTATCTTTTTACTTAGTTATTTTCAACTGAATTATTTTAATTAAAAATCTTTTATTATGGTTTGGTGTGTACTGATTGTGACTGGTTTAGTTAAACAAGTTAGTATGGCATTTTTTTTGGGGGGGAAATGGAAAATCCCTCTATATAGTGAGGGATATTGCTGTAAAAGCCAAGTAAATTGTAAAATGTCAGCACACCCATCAACACTCAGATTTAGGCAGTTGTTATGTTGTACTGAAGAAGAGTGCAGAGTGTTTCATTATTGACAGATGGAGTTTTTTTTGTCAGTTTAACCCTTGGCTGCTTGTGCAGTTCAAAACCACTTCTTAGTGCTTTTTTCATTACTTTTGCAATCTGCAGCCCTAAATGTAAGTAGATCACACAAATCATCATCTATACCACTCAAGTATTTTGAATGAAGACTCTTCTGTGCTTCAGCACTATTCACACAAGCTCTTTATGGGAAACTACTTGAAAAACATCATATACCTGTGGTGTGCAGCTTTACAATTCTGAGGAAACAGTCTGTTTACAATACTTGTGTGAGTATGCTGCCTTATAGTGAATTTACAAAGAAATGCCACCTGTCTTCAACAGGAAGCTTTCAGTCAGCACTCCCCTTTGATTCTCTGTTATCATTATTTTGCACATTTTTACCAAATTGAAACACTTTCCATCATCTAAATTACTACAGCTGTCTATTTCATCATTGTTAGTGCATTATTTATATTTTACTGTAGCATCCTACCATTGTATTACACACATGGGCTTCACTCTCATCAAAATGCAAGAGAAAGTGATGTATTTCCTTGAAAATTTTGATTAAAAAAACATAAACAACCCCGTTGGCTATAAATTCCCAATACTACCCAGTCATATGTAAATTGCTAATGCCAATATGTGACCTACTTGCCACTGGGACACAAACCTCAGTACAAGAGCAGTAAATTTAGGTCAGACTAATGAGCAATATCATAAATTAACCACCTCCTATTACCAGTTTTAATTCACTTTTTATATAAATAAATACATTTATACTTTCAACCAAATTTGTTATTACTGCCCCCCCTCCCCTCGCAGTACCTGGTGGGCTGCGGTCCAGACTTTGGGATCCACTGATTTAGCTCAACGTCTTTGATAAGACTGCTTTATGGATATGATCTGATCTCAAAGGCGTTTTAGAGATACCTCACAGACCGTTTGTGTTATTTTATCCAAAAACTTGATCTACTTGAGATGAGGTTTGGTGTTTTAAAGCTGCTTCCAGGAAAGTTGCTAGCCACTGGGACAGACTATGGAAGTTCTCCAAGGAGTTGGCTCAAAGCTTCAGGTAATTCAGGCAAATTTACGTTAACAACTGCTTTTTGAATAGCTGTAAATGGTTTACAGGTAAATTGGTCTTCCTATTGATTTCTTTGCATTTTCTCTTAATCTGTTCAGGCTGTCCTGTTAGCTAATAGCTAACTTAATACCCTTAAGTGTACTAGCTAGCTATTTTATATATAGCTATATAGTAGAGCTATAATATATATATATATATATATATATATATATATATATATATATATATATATATATATATATATATATATATATATATATCTTGTGCTTACAGCTTATCTCGATGCTTCCAAGGTTAGTGCCTCTGTGCTGTCTTTCAGCCCAGCTTTGTCCAGCCATTGATACGATTTTTCGACATCACTCACTTCTTCTATCTGCCGGTGGTACATGTTGTGCAGGAGCTTGTCCTTTCCTGATGGTTCCTGTTCTTCCTCCTCTTCTTTCCCAGGTTTCTGCTGCCAGCTTTTTATCCCAGCAGAGTATCTAATGACCAGTAGGGCATCAGTGTTGATTGCCCAGATCTTGTTCTTCCCTTTCAGCTGACTCTTCAGGACTTGCCTTACTCTCTGCAGATATTTAGCGGTTGCAGCTTTTCTAGCGGCCTCTTCATGGTCTTATTTGCCTGTGGGATTCTAAGGTAGTTGTAGCTATCCTCAGTGTCTGCAATGTTGCCTTCTGTTAGTGCAGTCCCCTCAGTTCTGTCTACCTTCCATCTCTTTGTTACCATCTGACTACACTTCTCCAGCATGAATGGCAATCTGACATCATTGCTGTA
This sequence comes from Pterophyllum scalare, assembly GCA_024447675.2. NCBI lineage: Eukaryota > Metazoa > Chordata > Actinopteri > Cichliformes > Cichlidae > Pterophyllum > Pterophyllum scalare. The sequence goes on from JAMQGT020001804.1 coordinate 43,041, forward strand.
GATCCTAGTGGTGTGAATCAGTAAATTGATGTCACGTTCACTCCTGGCATACAGCTTGATGGCATCCATGTAGAGGAGGTGGCTGATGTTTGCTTTGTCTTGTTAATGATCTGGCTGAGGCAGTTCAGGCCTATCCAGAACAGCAGCAGGGACAGAGCAGCTCCTTAGTAAATCTTGCAGTTGATGGTGACTTGTGCAGTTTGTTTGAAGTTGACCTCTAGTGTTGTTTTCCACATCCCCACTGAATTCCTAATGAAGGCTCTTAGGGTCCTGTTGATTATGTACAGTTCCCTGTCTGATATGGTGGCAATACAGAGGCATAATAAAGGATAGTCCTGTCACCATTCCAGTTTACGGTGTACACCTCAAATTTTCAGTAACAGTGAATCATGCCATCTGCAGAGGTTTCTGATGACACTGGAGTGGTTGGTTGTATTAAGAGTTGGAGTACAGGTGAGGAGCTTTGTGGATTGAATCTCAGTGAATCTCAGCAAGACAAAATAGACAGTGGTTGACTTCCTGGAGGAAAAAAAAACTGTGACTAAGCCCATTAGCGTCATGGGTGAGGAGGTGGAAACAGTGGACAGCTGCAGATACAAGAAGGGGATGAGATGATTTTGCTTTCTTCAGTGTGTTTGTGTCTGTTGTAGTAAATACTTTGCTGCTGTCTGGAGGCAGCATCAGTGCTAGAGATGCCAGCAGATCAACAAACTAATCCACAAGGCTGGAACCATTATGGGTCAGAATCTGGAGGCATTTGAGTCAATGAGGAACAGGAGGTCAATGAACACACTGATTTCCATCATAGACAACCCATCACACCTGCTCCATTCCACACTACAGAGGCAGCAGAGCTCATTCCCCCTCAGACTTATTCAACCCCGCTGCCATAAACAGTACCTTAGAGAATCACCACTGCCAATCTCTATGAAAGTGTCTAACAGCTCTCCGTTTTTTGACAGGTGAGATTTCATAGATATTTCTGTATCAAACCTTCTTGGTGCTGTTTCTCAGATTTATACTGTATATGTTATTTATGAAGACCATTTGCACTACTACTTGCTAGATTTCTCTTTTGCATAATCTCAGTCTTATTTTTTCCTTTCACTTCATGTTTTATTGTTTTGTGTCTGTAGATTATAAAATTTTGCACTACCTCACATAATAACGCATTCAGTATGGACCTATGGTACTTTTAACATTTTCTTTTGTAGATTATACTATTTTTTCTATCTATCTATCTATCTATCTATCTATCTATCTATCTATCTATCTATCTATCTATCTATCTATCTATCTATCTATCTATCTATCTATCTATCTATCTATCTATCTATCTATCTATCTATCTGGCTAATAGCTAATTTTCTGTCTGTCTCTTTTATCTAGATGGTCAACTGCTGATCTACTAGGCTTTTCCCACACAACCATCTCTGGGATTTACAGAGGATGGTCCGGAAAAGAAAAAAATATCCGGTAAGTGATAGGAAGGCAACAGTAACTCAGTAACCACTTGATACAGCAAGGGTATGCAGAAGACCATCTCTGAATTCACAAGTCAATCCTTGAAGTAGATGGGCTATAGCAGCATAAGACCACACCAGGTGCCACTCAGCTAAGAACTGAGGCTACAGTTCACACAGACTCACCAAAACTGGACAATAGCAGATCGGAAGAATGTTCCTTGGTCTGACGAGTCTTGATTTCTGCTGCAACATTCAGGATCGGAATTTGGCCTAAACAACATGAAACCATGGATCCATCCTGCCTTGTATCAACTGTTGAGGTTGGTGGTGGAGTAATGGTGTTTGGATATTTTCCTGGCATATTTTAGACCTCTTAGTAGTCTACCTGAGTACTGTTGTTGACCATGTCCATCCCTTTATGATCACAGTGTTCCCATCTTCTGATGCCTACTTCCAGCAGGATAACACACCATGTCACAACGCTCAAATCATCTCAAACTGGTTTGATGACCTCCACAGTCACCTGATGTCAATGCGATAGAGCACCTTTAGGAGGAGGTGAAACAGGAGATTCACATCATGGCTGTTCAGGCAAAAAATCTGCAAGAACTATGTGGTGCTATTGTGGATGCCTCATGGATGTGCAGTGGATCTGCTTCAGCATCATGGCAATGACAGCCTCACTGAGATGATGCTATCATGTCAATGTCAGTTGTATCTATCCACTGTTTCCAGCACCGTTTTGAATCTATACCATGAAGAATTAAGGTAATTCTGAAGGCAAAAGGGGGTCCAACCTGACACCAGCATGGTGAAGTGTCTGGTGAGTGTATAAAGAATATTATAACTTTATTTGTATAAACCATGATTGTAATTTGAAACTACTGTCACTAGATGGCAGCATTTTTCACTTTCCAGGTCAGCACAGCTCATTGATACTGACATGATCAGAGCAGCTTTTTGTGCCCTGTGGGTGCTGTCTTAAGGCATTTATTATGTATACACAACAGTAAAAAAAAAGACATGCACACTTGTTGTATGTACTGAGCTCTCTCATACTGTGCACTCAATGCAAAGGTTAATTTTGAAGGCTAGTTCAGATATACACTCATACAGGATGTGATCAGCAGTCACATTTATTATCTGTGTGTTCATGTTGAATTACCTACTGTCACAAGAAAGCCATCAAGTTGGGGGTTTTTTTGGTTTGGTTTTTTGCTAAAATCAAAAGTACAGGTTTAATTTCCTCAGACGGATATGTTTATCTTCCTTTATCTACCTTTATCTTGCCTTTAACATTTATTTTCCAGGATGTCCATGGAAGATGCTGTATATCCTTGAAGATGAAGCCAAAGAAAGATGCAAACACAGGTAAACAGATTTAAACTTAGACTAGTGTGTAGGCAAAACAGTGTGCAGTTCACCTGACTTGGAGGCTTTCATAAATCAGCTAGTTCATCCGTCTTCTAAAAAAGCGAATCAAGCTGCCGTCAAACTGAGCTGTTTCTATTCCAGAAGATTTATGGTCAAAATCATCTGGCTGTGAGACAGATGGGTAGCTGGTAGCCTATCAAAATCAAAATCGTTATTCTATCAAGCTAACACACCCATTTGTGTTCTAGGAGATCCAGATGCCAGAAAACATAGTGACTAGCGCCAAGTAAAGCGACAGTGTCTTCCCACGTGTTTGCTGTTCATGGAAGCTGCTCGCTGCAGCTGTACCCTGAACAGGCGACAAGATGCATGTGGTATTAATTAATGCTCTTATGGTGCCATTTCACTTATGCTAAGAATGTTATTATGGAGCAGCTGAGTGTCAAGCAAGGTCACATTCAGGTGTTCTCAGGGTGCAATTATTCTTTCAATATTCTCCTCTTCAAGAAAGTGTTGTTGGTTCAAGGCCCTTTCATGCCAAATGATGACATTTAAAATGCAATTTTCTTCATTTAACTTTGCACCTTAGGTATTGCCTGTCAAAAAGATGCAGCATTTAATGTCTCTAAAACAAATAACCAGCCCTTACATTACAATTAACGGTGAAAGAATGTTCATTTAAAGCCCCTAAGGAACTTTTTAGAGTGTAAAATGTATTGAAAGGTTGCTGGCACATATTTTTTAGGATAGCTATGGCTCTGGAAGTGATTACGGCCTCAAAGCAGGGGTGAGTATATTGCAGAGAGACAGAGGCGGGTGGGAGCAGTATCTTGTGTGCGTTTTAAGTGTGAAACAGAGAGAAAATGTGTGTGTGTTTCAAATGAGAGCAAGAGAAGGAGACTGGGGCGGCTCTCTTATGCAAGCAGTTCTCAGTATGAATGTAGATTGGAAGATGTGTGGCTCCTGTGGTTGGCTGTCCCCTGTGTCACTGCCTTTAAAAAACACTTGCCAAGAGAAATGTCTTCTTTACAGGCTTTGGCTGCCAGATGCTGGGGATAATGGATAGGACTGCAGAGGGAAAGATGGAGAGGTACGCTCAGCCAGCCACACAAACACAGGAGTGCACACATACACATGGCAGTTCACAAACACATGCACGTTTGCACATTTTGTGGGCAGGGGTCCTCTGTAGTGCTGAAGTAAGCTGTGAATAATTCATCTTCAAGTCACACATGCACTCTGTTACACACAGGGGAAGTATTAGGCCTAGTAATGCATGTCATACTGAGTACTAAGTGAATGAGCATACAGATTGGGCACGCTTTCAGAATCCAGAGGTGCCACGTTTTGTTGACGTGGGTAAAACACAATGGCAGGGAATAGCTGCGTACGTCTCTGTAGCTGTGAATGAACACATGGGGCGCCGACGTGTGAATGTCAAAGTGTGTCTGTGAGCGGGAGAGCCTGTGACACAGGAATGTGTCATAGTTCCTGCAAGCCACTCAGCTCCTAAACTGCAGCAAATAAACATTCCTCTGCTGCTGTGTCAGTGCTGAGCTCTCGCCCACTGTCGCTGTAAAACACAGCTCGGAATTAAAACCAAAAGCAGAGCATTTCTTCGTTTTGTTTCCAAGAGTATTACTAGAACAGAGATAATTAGCACATGCAGTCAAAAATGTCTCAGTGCTGTTTATTGATTCAAAGAGGTCATGCTGGGCCTCAGATGATGACCAGCAGACAATAAAACAAGCTGACTCATCTTTACTGGATAAGTGAAAAGCAGTAAATTATTTTATCCATGCTGTGGTCATTCAGATTTCATTGATCTCACACTTAGGCAAGTGAAACAGTCAAATCCAGGAATGGACAGTTTCACAAAGATACATTAGGATGAGGAGAAGTGTTAACATTCAGTATAGCCAGACACATCTTGGTGTAGTTTATCACTGACTTGTCTGTTTGATTTAAATTAATGCGTGCTTCATCCATGCTGACAGGTGAAATTATGCACAGGCTTATGTAGTGTCACATGGATTCCCCCACAGTTTGTGCTCATGTTTCATGTGGATCTCAGAGCTGAAATGTTGCTGCGCTGTACCCATACATTGTCAGATGTCTGTAAACATATTCTACTGTTTGTTGTCCTTTCCCAAAGTCTTTCCCTATCATTACAGCTCTGTTTACCGGAGCTCTTACAGTGTTTGCTAGCATATCGTCTCCCTTGGAGTACGTCGCGGTTTAAAGTCGCACTCTGACGCACAGTTTTCCATCTGAAACGCTTAATCTCAGTGGAATACAGTCTGACATGGCACTTTATCTGTTTGTTGTCACATATCTGGCTTTACCAGGTTAACCATTCACAGATGTGTAACTAGGGAGTTTCAGTTTTTCGTGTTGGATAATTGTTCTCGCCAAATTATTGCCCGAGCATTCAGAATGGTACCTAAAGCTGGCTGTTCGGTATTCTAAATGAACTTAAGAGCACTTCTAGGTGTTTTGTTAGAGGTGATGCTCCATGGTGATGACGTTTTTGTCTCAGCAGTCTTGAGGTTTAGTAAAGAATTTAATATCAACAAAAAATGGGCCAACGGAGAAAAGGCCATCAAGCCAAGACAATCCAATCCAATCCCTGCAGTGTGCATATGTGTATGAGGGTGTTGATAACTCAAAATATATTATCACCCCGAGCACATTCACTCATGTGAGTTCACATGCAGGAGGCCAAAATTGAAAACATTTTGACATATGTGTGACACACACACACACATCTTTCTATCTTATCTATAGATAGATAGATAGATACACACAAACACATGCTGCAAAGTTATATCCCTTCCACCTTAACTGCAGGGCTTGTTCAGCATCTCACTCCATAGGGGCACTGAGCCTGACCACAGACATCATACTGATTGCTCACCATGGTCGAGTGGTCTGTCCACATTCCCACCCTGATTCACTATGTGCAGAAAACCCGACAACGGAAAACAGTGGTTTGAGAGTGTCTGAAGGTTTGTGGACAGCAGTGAGTGTTCGCTGTGTCTCTCCTAAATCAGTCCTTTTCTCATCCCTTCCACTGGCCCACCGCACACCCCATAAACATGGGGGCAGGCGAACTCAAATTGATGTTTTGGATTTGAAGCAAGAGAAGCACAAGCAGGATGCTTGAGAACATATACGCGCGTGTGCATTTGCTGGGATGGATCTAACCTTCCCTCTCTCCTGTGTGACAGGCTGTGGAAGGCCAGAAGATGATGAAGTGATGGAGATGTTAGGAGGCCACGGCCATTGTGATGCTGGGTGGCTGTTACTCTGGAGCTGCCATCTGGCAAAAAGGTCAGTTGCTAGGGGATGATTCTCCTGGACCGTGTCTGCCTCCCAGCTGCCATCCGCACACCCACACACACAGACACACACACGCACGCACGCACACACACTGGCTTGACTGTGTGCACAAACTTAACGCATGCACATACTCATGCTCTTTTTATCATTTCCTAGAATTATGAATTGAATCTGAGTAAATTTGACCCACGAGACTGACCTCTATTAATCTGCTTGGTAGTTTTGTGTTTTATTTATTTATTTAATATCTGAGTGATGAGGCTGTAAATGCACATCTTATTACATAATACCCCTGTGGTCACTTAATGGCACCAAACTAATTCTTCTGATTATTACACAAGCTTGATATGGGTGTTCCTGTAATGACAATACCCCAAATTAATTTAAACTTGGCCCATAATTGAATGCTAGGATTACAGTGAAACAATGAGTGAGCACAGAAATCAAATCACTACTGCGTGCCAGACTCATGCCACACCACACTGTCAATCACAAGCATTGTAAACAGCCTTTCATTCAGTGCAGTGGCCCAGCCCCAATTATAAATTATTTATCATGCTGCCTTCGAATTAACAGCCAACTCCACCCAACAGGCAAAACATTTTTTCCTAACTATAGCAGGAATTCTAATATAAAGCTGCTGTGCCTTCAGTATGCCGTGTATTTCGCACGTTCTCTTGGGATTGAACTCTTTGGTGGATTTGTGCAATTGAAAATCATTTCTCATGGCACTCAGGTCAGTTGCAGGCGGTGTGGCTTTTTTCCTTGCTGTCAAGTTACCTAATTAGCCAAATTTCTCAATAAGCCTTGACTCTTTAGCCTGTTCTGGCCAGATATACTTTATTCTTCATCAAAAATAGAAAGCGAATTTGATGTGGTGGCAAAGTAACCATGAGCAAAGTGTAAAGGAACTAACACGTGATACACCACATATCCCAATCATGAGAAAGCTGCAACTGGATGTCACTGCGTTATTAATATCTCGAGATACTGGCAAAGCAGTAGCTGACAAGAACCAAAAACCAAAATGGGACTCAACCATGCAATTTTGTACCATCTCAATTTCTTTTTTTTTTAATCCTCCCTGTCACACATTCCTGCTCTCCTTCCCTTTCCCTGCTCCAGTCTGTGTTTCTCCGCTGACCTTCCATAAAGTGAATGACTTTTGTGTAGTGAAGCTGTTGTTTTTGTTTGTGCCCTTCTCACCATAGCTGCCTGCTTGCCGCCTGACAGCTCCGTGTGTCAAAGGTGGCTACAGCAGAACAGACTGTGGGAACAGCCGGTTAGCCATCCTTGGTCCCCTGCTCCCCAACCAGAAGGGCAGCCATCAATCCAGCTCTCCCCCTACCCCTGCACACACACTGAAGCACAAACACACAAATACCCAACTAAACTCATACTCACACAAAAACCGTACAACGCTCACACCCTCTCCCAATAATCCTCGGAAGCAATTTCATCTCGACTCGGGTGGCAGCCCATTGTCGCCAGCCCCTTCAATCTTTCCTTATTAACTCTCGCTTTGTCCCACATCCGAGCTTCTGGACTCATCTCTCCTACATTCCGATCAGTGCTGCTCCCAGCACTCCCAGGCAACCTCCATTCGCTAATCCCACTGCCTCTCCCCCATCTCCCCCCAGCAGCCCCATCTCAAGGAACTCTTACTGTTTTTTTTTCCAACCTGCCGATCACCTACTTGCAGAGTAAGGTAGTGGCATTAACTCCATGGGTTTTCTGAAGGCAGAGTGTGAAGGCGGGGTGGGTGAAAGAGGAGGCGGCCACAAAGTGACTCCAGCCCAGACAATTAGAACAATGAGCTGGGCCTGTAGGGGGCTAACTCGCTGCGTCACGCCTGGACGGTGGGGTATTTTGTCAGTTTAATGAATTGTCCGTCAGGCTAGGGCCACATCGCAGGCTGCGCAAGGAGAGGCCAGCAGGGACCCAGACACTAAGTCGGTATTTATTACACTGCCTTTGTCACTAATTGAGCTAATTATCACTGACTCCTTAGCACTCCCACAGGCAGCACCCCCTCCACTCACTCTCCACCTACTCTCCCACCTCACTCTCAGGCCTGGGATTTGAACTCTGCCTTGCCAATTCTTTAAAAAAAAAAAAAAATTAAAATCTACCACTTTTGCTTTCTATTGTTTCTGTCTGCCCGTGATTGCTGATTATTTCTCTTTCTAGTCTCATTTTGAAATGTGTGTGTTTTCACTCTGTCAACTCCCAACTTTTCTCTCAGTTTGTCAGTTATTACACAGTGAGGCATATCATATTCTGGTGTGTGTTGATCCTGGTTTTCCAGTGATAAAAGACAGTGCATTAGTTATGTAGAGGCAAATGGCATTTTTCTTTGATGAGTTTATTTTTTTTTTAGCTCTTGTCTTCTGTTTTTATAGACATTTACTTCACTGGACTTCTGAATTTGCAGTGTTTTAGTTCAGTTCACCGTGATCCTTTCTTCCAGAGATAATCTCTCAGCTTTATCTGAGATTGTGACAAATCTCTGCTTATTTTATATAATGTTCTTCTCTAATTTCATGCAACGAGCACACGAGCCCTTGTTGAATCTGCACTGTAATCCGATACTAATTCAGAATCATTCTTGTCCCTATATGTTGCCTTTGCCTACTACTTTTCCTCCACTGTGCCGATCCACCGATTGCTTCTTTACTGTGATGGACTAAGAAGTGCAAAGCTTTCCAGACTCCTGTGGTTAGCTGCATTGCCAGGTGTTGATGGTTTTCATATTTTTTTCAGATGTTTAGGAAATGAAGCAACTCCTATACTGTACAAAATAAGGTATGTGGGCAGATAAGCAGGGTCTGTGTCTGTGGTTGGTAGCACAGATGCAGAGATGTTTTGTGGAGCTGGAGAAAGAGGCTGCTTTGGTGGTGGTAATAGGATTAAGCAAAGGACACCCAGGGACAGGCTTATACGTCGGCTTGCCATGTTGTCAAAACTCTCTCAAATACAGCAACTACAACACACATAATAGCATCTTTTGACACATTCACGAGGGCAGCTTAATTGAAAATATAGACTTTATTGTTCTATCATACAGTACAAAACCAAATGGAACCTAAATCTTTTGATTAAAATCTAAAAAAGTATTCTCTTACATCTCTCTAGAACAGTATAAAAATCCTCAGAAATAAATATTTTATATTTACACTATAAAAAAGACAGATATTCAGTGCATGATCAAACACAAGTGTTTTTACAGAAAATAAAAAAGAAACAATAACAATCTGTTTCTAGTAAGAGTCTGTTTTTAATCAGCTACATTACACCTAAATCGAAAAAGCCAAAAGATCAAAACATCTCCTGATCTGATTCTAATGATAGTATATTCTCCAGCCACTGACAGGCAGATAAATCATTTGGAAAACATACAAGTGACATCTTTATAAATATAATCAGATATTTTAATATTTACAGGATTTTGGTCCTCTTAGCTGATATACAGTATGTTTTTTTTTAAACCTGCAGAAGCTATGTTCTTTAAAATATTTTCATACAACCTAACTTGAAGTAATGCACCATTTGTCTACTTTAAGCCTGGAATATTGTCATTCTTTGTGTATTTTTGTTCCATCAAAGTACATCTTAGAGTGGCATCGGTTTTCTTTTAAGAGCATGTTTGATTGGTCACTTTTTTATCCGTCATCTTAACCATTTTTTTTTAACATATTGATCCATCAGTTTTGCATAAGTCATGTCATGATATTCAGTGTATTGATAATACATTCAAATTAAATTGCTCTGGTAAGATTTGTTCAGTTAGTCTCTTTTTTCCTTGCTCCTAGTCATGTAATATAAGGACTATCCTGTGGTACCTCAGGACTGAGGTGAATTCAGATCCGGAGAAATCTAAACAAAAAGGGCAACTGTGGCAAGGAAACTAGAAGCGGTTGGGTTGCATCCAGTTCCTAAGCACACAAACATGGAACAGATATCCCATCCAGGGAGATAAACTTCACGCAGTTTCACGGGAGGGAAGCCAAACTTCAGCAAGAGAAAACAAAACACTTTTTCTTTTTTCTTTTTTTAAAATAAGCTCCCTCTTGTTAGAGGTCCTCACCAGTTTATGAGAGCACATGTTTGTGGCTCTGTGGCCACAGAAACATCTGTGAGACATTGTGTCCAGTTTCTGCCCTTTGTGGGGGAGAAAAAGGCCCTCGTGGTACCTGGTTACAGCAATCGATTCTCCACCACATCCTCTTGTCCCTTTACTCCTACTACCCAGCGTGTAAACACTTGAGGGATGTGGACAATTTCCATTCTACATGCATGGTTGTAGTGTTAATGTACTTAATTTGAAGCATTAAAGACAAAGAGAAACACAAACACTCCCTCTTTACCCTGTTCACATACTTGTGCTTTTCCCTTTCTCCTAAGTTTAAAAATACTGATTGAAATTTTGTGCCAGGTATTCCCTGTATTAGTTTACCCGCCTTGAAGCTTTTCCAGCCTCAACCCTAACATCTTAAACCACTTTAGTGCAAGTGGCTTTCGTCGGTATCAATCTACCTAAGTTCTTCTTTGCTCCCCATACATGCCTAAATATTTGCCAAGGTGTCCACATTTGATCATAGACACTGATGTAACGTTCGTGTACTGGTGCAGTTCAGGCAACTGACATGACAGCACCAAGTGGAATGTGCAGTGGGGCAGCGTTGAGTGACACTCTCAGTCCGGGACTTAAACCCACGTCCACAGCACAGCAGTTCACATCCATTCCCAGGCCAGGAGAAGAGCTGTTGCACATTCTCCCTGATGTTCCCAAAGTGCCAGTTTTGCCATTGTAGGAGCAGAAGTTGGGGTGATTTCTCATAATAGACAAGATCCATAGCAGAGGGGGGTTTGTGGGGCTGGATTCAGGCTCTAGGTGTCAGATAGCTGGTGAGAGGCACGGTTCTGCCCTTGTTGGGTCAACAACTCTGAACATGCACCATCAAACCAGTACCTTAAGAAACTCTCCCACTGTGCGGAAGCTGGCAGGCGCATCCAACAGGTACGCACTGTGCAAGAGCCAGACATGCCATGGCACTTACACTCCTGACGCATCTCTGATGACACAGTCTGAGAGAGGAAGACCAAAGATTACTCATGAACTCTCATTCATAAATACATTCATTTCAAGTGGAATTCTAAAAAGTAATTCTAATAGACAGAGTAAAGCAAATCTACTCTGCCGGCTTCGTTGCAGGTTGGTGAGGTAGCGCAGATCTCTGCCCCTCTCACTGGAGTCCCACAAACTCACGGCTGAACATCCGGCCAAAATCCACGTTGTCACTGCAGCCCCCCAGTGCCAGTCTGGTCCTTGACAATATC
>JAMQGT020001805.1:0-18711 GCA_024447675.2 Pterophyllum scalare
AATAGCAAATGTCATGGCAGAGCTGTTATTCAAAGTAAAGTCACAGAAATCCAGGGATAACTGCACTATGTACAATCTGTGACTGACAGATGATTTCTGGTAAATGTAGTGCAATGAAACCAGAGCAAAACAGTAATGAGCACTTAGCAGCACACGTGGAAGACAGAAACACACACTGCTGCCCCCCGAAAGTGAAAGAAAGACAGGGAAAAAAAAGGATTATCACTTTGAGGTTACCAGTGCAGGATCCAGATTTAGTGCCTCTCTGGAGCCAGGCTCATTAAAACATGCCAGTATTGCTGTCATATGAGAAAATACCTGAGCAAGCTCAGCCCGTGACCCATTTTGTTATACGGGGGAATGTACACTAATGGACACACTATTTGACATAATACACACTGGCAGTTGTACAGTATTTTCTTTTTTGCGTGAATGCAAACACTGCTGCTCTGCAAAACAACGCAGCATCCTGCTAATCTCACATGCTATTTATAGGTGCAAACACAAAACAGGTATTGTCATACAAATATTCACACGCTCACCCGCAGTTGATGCACAGCCGTTCTGAGTCATAGACACACACAGTCCCACAAATGCCTTACAGTCACCCTGCCTGTTTGGTATGGCACTGCGCTGTGGTGGAAGCTGTCACCAGCTAGTCTCACTGGACAATTCATTGTCACACAAAAGTCTGACTGGTTGACAGATCGACAGACAGACTTATGAGAAGCCTGCAAGACATGTTGCAAGAAGGAGTGGCAGAGAGAGGATGGGGGTGGGGGTGGGGTGTGGGGGGGGTGGAGTGGATGGGTGGGGGACGTGATTTAAAGTTAATAAAAGAGAGGACGAAACAAAGGCAAGTGGTGAAGAGGAAGAAAAAAAATTCAAATAAGCATCATTTGAGTAAAATTACTCTATTCCTTCAGAAACACACCTGCCTGTGTTAATTACAGAAGTCATTAAAATCGGTCATTAAAAATACTCATTTTGAGTGCATTGAAGAAGTAATTATAGCAAATGGATGTTGACAACACTGGGACATTCATTAAGCTCTTCAAATGAATGATCCATAAAAATTAAAAATGATACCAGTCACTGTCACTATTAGCCTGACACTCCCCGCTTTCTCTTCTCTTTCCATCGTTTCCCCCAGAAAGCTTCTGCAGTTTTACACTGAATTTAAAGGATTTTTTTGAATCCATTAGGGAGCGAAAACATACAGAGGACATGGGGTTGTGGACGCTTTGATTGCAAGCCGCTGCTTATATTGACAAAAATATTAATATTTACATACCAGACAACGCGTGTAGCCATGTGTTAATAACTAAATGCTAATTAGGTATCAAACAGCCAAAAATAAGGCATCCTACCCAGTAGAGGTGTTTTTGAGTCCACAAAGGTTCAGTGAAAAAATATCCTGTAGCCAAATATCCCAGGGGCCACATTCAAGTCTAAGTGTCTGCTATATGTGTTTGGTGGGGAGTAAATATACCCATAACATATCAAAACTATTAATGACCCCGACACACACACACACACACACACACACACACACACACACACACACACAAGATACACAGCCACAGGGCATGAGTGGGTGTCTGGTTTAAATAAGCTGTCATAAATTTATCTGATTGAGCGACTGCCTGTCATACACGGCTCTGATTAGCTGACAGGTACTCGTTAGATATTCCTTGCTGTCCAGAGGGGGTAGTCCAACCCGGAATCATTACATGAATCCAATCTGCTCAGCATACTGCTTATGTAGGAGCGTCTGTGCGTGTACCTTAAATGGAACTGGGACATTTCACCAGTCACTACATACAGGTGATTTACAGCCTGTGCTGCATACAGTAACAGCCAGTTGACCACTGAGATATTAGGTTGTTGACTCATCTATCACTGGGTTCAAATTGATCAGGAGAGACATAATCAATCACTGCCTAATCAGTTTAACTTTTAGCACTGCAACATGACAGGGTCAAGTACCACCACAGCACACCACACCACACACACACACACACGTATGCATGCACACATGCATACGCTTAGCATAAAAGGGTCATCTGGGCATAGTTGACTGACACATTACAGCTGAACTATAACAGTATTAATATATTGGATGTAGTCACTGTGTGTGTGTGTGTGTGTGTGTGTGTGTGGGAGTGTGTCAGTGTCTGAATTATGATTAGTTGGTGCATGTGGTGAGAGCAAAATAGAGGTATGTGTGTCTCTGCATATTATGGATTGTTGTAGAGGGCAGGGAACTAAAAATGTGTGTGTGTGTGTGTGTGTGTGTGTGTGTGTGTGTGTGTGTGTGTGTGTGTGTGTGTGTGTGTGTGTGTGTGTGTGTGTGTGTGTGTGTGTATGAGTATATGTAATTACTAATGTGAATTTCTGACTTATGGTTCTCATGTGTGAGAACATAATAACTAATGCTTGCAGGGTAGATGGGTGCAGAGCAGACCAATGATTATGGAGTCATTCCTCAGCTCAAGGTTGTCAGGGTGGACACACACACACACACACACACACACACACACACACACACACACACACACCAGAAAGGGAGAAACCGTTACTCTGCTGTGGTTGTCCTGCCCCACCCAAAAGTCCTCATCACTTACTACAACTGGCAAAGATGGTTGTATTCTCGGACTTGTGAGATGGCTTAAAATAGTTTACTCATTTTTGTTGCTGTCTTCAATCTAAAAGGAAACTTAATGCATCTATAACAGTCATAGTTATGCCTGTACCTGTCGCTTTCACATCGGTATGCAGTTACAGTGAATTCATCATAAGCTAATAAGGCAGATGTATAAGGGTCTGCAACTCTAGAAAAAAAGGGGAGGACTGGGGAGTCTCTGCAGATGTTAACATTATCTGTTTTTAATATATTATAGAGCAAATATTATTTAAAGCTAGCTATAAAATATCCTGACAATTTAAGCTGTCATGTGAAGCGTGTGGCCTGAGTGATGATCCCACCACAGTGATGGATGACACTGTCCAAAGTGCTTCTGTCTGCACTTGAAAGTAATGGTAAACACCATTAGCATAACTGCTAGCTTTAGCAGCTAGGTCTTCAAATAATCATATCTTCTAAAAAAAGGTTGTTTTTTTTCTAGTTTGATGCTCTGTTGGTATTGTGAAATGTCCCAAAGGATTTATTTTAAGTCACTGCATGTACATTATTTTATTTAAGACTTATATTTCCTATGTAAACGTAACATGTTGCTAAGTAGCATTTTTTCTGAACAGTTATAGTTAGTCTTCAGTTTTTTTTTATTTGTGCTTCTTATTCTTTTGTTCTCTTTTTTGTATGTGTCACAGATCAGCTGTGTGGCAGGTAGACTGTGGAGTAAACTCAAAACTCTCAGGTAAAGCTCACAGGTAATACAGAAAGGACATGGGAAGATTTATACTATGTATACTCACAAGATAACAAGGGGGGAGGTAAGAGGTGGGAACACAGCTGAAATCTAAAACTCATAAGCACAAGGAAATACAAAATAACACCATTAACAGAAAACTATAAATAATATAGGGCTTGAAAATGAATAACCATGAACCATGAACTCACCAAAATCTCAAAACGCCTGGGTCCAAGTTTTGTTGACATTCTTAGCATGTCATTTTATGTTTTACACACACACACACACACACACACACATCACACAAACACACACACACACACGGATCAGTAAAGTTAGTAAAAGGTCATGAGGATCCTCTGAGGATTGTGGTTAAGTCTGTCTTTATCCCATTTGCAGCCAAGCATAGAGGACAATGAAGAAATAGTTTACCTTCTAGCTCTCATTACTAAGGGTGTGTGTGTGTGTGTGTGTTTGTGTGTGTGTAGGAGTGTAATTTTCAAACAAAAACAATTAAATAAATGATGAGAAATTAAAAATGGCTACTTTTTATTGCATTTTTGTTTGTTCTTTACTTTGTTCTACAATCTTAACTTCATAATGAGACTTTTTAAAATACACTACACAATTTGAATAGGTAAATATATTACTTATGCAGCGTGATGTTTGTAATTTACTCTTTGTATTTATTTTTTTGTGTGTATTTATTTCCTCATAATATTCATTATATCGTCACACTGTGATCGCAGTAAAATGAATTTCTTGATTGTGTTTATTTTGTTGCTCAGTTTTGGTCACCTACAGTGCAGCCCCATGTTCAGCAGATATCACACACCGCTGTGTGTCTGTAGTCGTCTAACTTTCAGTCCTGTAGAGGGAGGACCTTCTATAGAAAAGATGACCGTGTGAAGGCCTGATTTTGTGTGTGTGTGTGTGTGCAGATATATATGTGTGGGTATTACCAGACAATTACTTTTGTCATTTTTCAGCAGACTGCATATATCAAATCCTGTGCAGTGACCTTAGCTGTCACCTGCCCACACACACAAATGCACACGTGCATGAACGCAGGCACACACGCATGCATTATAAATTAATCACTATATCCAGGTTCTTGTTAGTGTAGTGACCTAAGTCAGTATCGATGTACCCTATCATTTGTGTGTGTGTGTGTGTGAGTGAGTATGTGAGTAAGCAAGTGTAAGTTATATTAGATGTTTAAATATTCATTGGGCTTTCCTCAAGGCCTCACAGTCAGAAGGGAACCGGTCAACCCACCATAGCACACTGGTTAAAGCTGCAAATAGTGTATATGGACTCTAATCCAAGATTTTAAACTATTCATAGAAAAATCCTCTGTGTTCAGCCACATTTTTGTTCTGTTTACTGTTTGGATGTGTGAATGTTGTAATTGTGTTCCCAGCTTACTGGAAGAAATACTGCACTAGAAATGAACAGGGTTCTCTTCTGGGGACCATGAATGTCAACAAAACTTTGTCTCCATCAATCGTATATAGACTGAAATATTTCAGTCCCAGCTGATGCATTGACTGACACTGACACACACACACACACACAATGCTGTGGGATGTTTAATCTTGCCTTAAGGGTCATCACTTAATCTGGACATAACAACAAAGGAACCCTGTTTCAGTCCACAGAGTCACTGGCAGCTAAGAGCTGGATTTTCTGAATCATTTAGCTTCTCCTTTTATCCTCTATTTAGCCTTTCTGTGACTCACTGATTCCTTATGCTTGTAAAATAAGGAAAAGGAAAGTGAGTTAACCATGCAATACAAAGTAAGAAGATCTCTGATTGTGCCACAGACTGACAATGTTTTATAAGCATCAACAACACCACAGATCTCCTACTGTTATCATCCCCTGGGGGGGCTTTGGTTCTTTGGTTGTATTTGCTTTTGTGTTCTTGTTCTGCCTGCACATTTGTCTGTGGGTGTGTCGTGTGGAGCCTTGCCCAGTGCAGAGGGAGGCGTGTCTTGGGGACTCCACCCGCAGGTCCAATGCTCACCTGTGGCTGATCTTTCATCACTCACCTGCTTTTCATGTGCTCTGATGGAGGGGTGTTATAAGCCGGTGGAAACTTTCAGCCATCGGCAGATCGTTGCATCAGCCAGTCTTTTGTGCTGGGAAATCCCTTTTAGAGTTGGTGCATTTAAAGTGTGTGTGAAACGCCCACAGAGACCCTGCAGCCTCGAGCGGCCACTGACTCTCTGCAGCTTTGTTTTTGTTTACATACTTTTGGAATAAACTCTGTAAAGACTTTATTTCTGTGTTCAGCGTTTGAGTCCTCACCCGCAAACCGTGACACTTGCGAGCTTAGGACATGGAGAGAATAACTTTCAAGATGGTCTGCATTAAGGCAACTTACTTTCTCCAAGCGTTTGTTTTAGTAGTGATTTTCTTTTTGACATAATGAGGCTTTTATTTCGGCAAACTTCCTGCTGAGGCACCTAAGTGTTTTTAATTTACGGAAGCAAAATTAGGTGCAATGTTACCCTGCAATTTAAGGTTTTCATAGTTTAAGAAGGTGACGTGGAAATAAGGTATTGTGTGATTGAGAAATAGAGTCCATGTATCAGTGACGTGGCTAATTTTACTTTTTACTCAGGTAATAGTTGTGCCAACGGTAGCCTGAGTACATCCCAGTAATGCTAGCCTTCATCCCTTGTGTGTGTATTCAATTAAATTTGGGGTTATTTACATACTGTAGTGCCAAATCATAAGAACAGTCGCCTCAAGGAACTTTGTACTGTAAGATGACTTTGTATTCAATTGTATACATTTTATTTTTTATTATAATTTTTTTTAAGAATAAATTTTTTTTAAAAAAAACCCTTTTATTCTGCCTTGCGTCCTGCTAGAAACGTAATACACCCTTTGCCACTTGGCTTTAAATTGCCCCTGTCCAAGCTGGAGGTCATTCTGTTGGATGAAACCAACAGAACAACATCAAACCTCAAACCCTGCAAACAGACCACTGAGCTCCTTCAACACCAGAGAAGTGATACTCCATTCATGTCTAACCAGTTTTGGCACCTGGAAATTGGCGTGTCGGGTCTTCTGCCCCCAACTGCCCCTGGAGCGCCTCCTGCGGATGGTATGTCCACATGAGGGTGGCCCCGTGTACCTCTTTCAGACTGGGCCTGGTCGGGCCCAATGGGTCAGTGCCTGGCCAACTCTTGCTTGCCCCTGTCCTGGTCAGATTAATTTGGCCCCTTGGTCTTGGGGTCATCATAGGGTTCTTCTGAATTGTTCCAAGTGTTGAACATCTCCTAGGACCATTTTGCCTTGTGAGACCCTGTCAGGGGGTAAATTGCCCCGATAGCACTGATCTTAGGGTCATTGGGGCATACAAGCCCTTCTACCACTTTGAGGTGGTGATCCACAAAGGGGATCACCACCTCATCCATGGATGGATGGATGGATAATGCTCGGATCCCAGCGTTGCTAGAAATACTAGATGATTAACAAAAACCAAGTTAAATGCAAATATACAATGTCTATATTTTATTCATCCCTGACTGTCTCATGTGAATCCAGTGCCATTAAAGTGAAAACAAAATAGTGGCCCTTTATCTTTTTCTTTTTAAAATATGCATGAATAACTTTTCCCTTCCAACCTAATAAAATGCTCGGATCTGCCGAAAGCTTGTTTAAGGTCACATCTGTTTGCATGTTTCAGATGCACCGTTTGTCAAAATAAACCCGACCAAAGAGAAAAACGATTGTTATTAAGAGAGAGCTATTATCACATCCAAGGCCTTAGAGAGATGCAACGTGCCACTTAAAGGACAAAACAGAATAATTCTCCACAAATGATAGACTGTAAGGCAGCACAATTACAATGTCTCCAGGAAGACGTGCGCTGTGTTTGTGTCCAGAAAATGTGTGTGCAAGGAGCAGGTTCAGGTTTTATTCCTTAATTCTAGAGTATCGGACAAGAAGGAAAAGGAATTAGGTTTTCAATGTATTTAGATTTTAGAATGAAAACAGCGAAGTTACTAAAAACACGTCATATAGTGACACAAAAATAAGATGAAAAGAGATAAAAGAGAAACTTGAAGGTCACCATGGATAATTATTGTTTTTCTACTTAAAAGGCTTAAGTTAAAACTGTCAGGGTGTTGTGTGAAGAACACTTAGCACTGGACGCTAACTCGATAATATGGAGATGCAGAATATCTGCGATTAGGCTCCAGCAAGGCACCCAGAGGGGAGTCTGGCTGTGTTAATCAGCAGAAGTTTACAAAATTGGATTTTAGCGAGCAGGTACACAAGGCAGATTAAAACTGTTTCAGGAGTTTAGCTGCGTCACCCCATATAGCATGGCTGATCATCTCAACAAGGGGGTGACATAGCCCGAAGTTATAGAATTACACTTGCAATTTCAAGGATTTTATAGATCTAAGTATCTGCTTCGAGCATTTCTTTTTACTGGACTGGATTTATACATTAAAGAGTTTCTGCAGTGCTGAGCTCTGCAAGGTGTTTCAGTTGGTTTTCATTACCATCCACTGAACTGAAACACTGGGACTTCAGGTATTGTTATGTACAAATCCATAATATTTGTAGATGCTGGTGCTTTACTAGATTCCAGGCACAAAAACATAACAAACACTTGTGCTGTTAATGCAGACCTTTGTCAGCACTAAGGAAACAAGCCTGTTTCTCTATTTTGATATACAGTGTGTGTCATCCTTTGACAACACATTGAGGAGCCCATGTGTCACCCGGTGCCACATTCAGTGTCTTACTTTCTTCCATCCTTTCTTCCTTTGTTCCTTCCTTCCTTTCTTCCTTCCTTCCTTCCTTGTGCTTTCTAACCTGTGGTTTTAGAGATGATAAAGGTTTTGATAAGCTATTCTCACAGTCTTTGGTGCATTTATCAATATGTCAGGCTGTTTTGAAGAATTTCCATGCTGATGAGCTCTTAATGTTTGTGTTTTGATTCATGATCTAGAAAATTTCTGGTTTTTTTCTACCTTTGGGCCATTAGTTGCATGTGACTTTGCCGTTGCGGTAAACTGAACATCAAGAAATGTCACCTTAGATGGACATCGACAGTAATAAGAATAAATTCAGGTGCTCTGACTGAGGTTTGCTGCTCCTTATGAAGCAACTTTTTCAGGAACTTTGAAACACTGTGCATGTCAGTACACTAAGAAAAATCTCTGTTATATCCCTGCACAAAAAAAATAAATAAAAAATTAAAAGATGTTTTGGCACACCAGCTGTCCACATGTTAAAGATATTGGAGGGTAGTTTGGGATTTATATTAACTTTGACCCCTTTAACCTTTATGCTCCTGCAGATTATGTCAGTTTGTGGTGAAAGGCTTGGGCAGACTCAGAAGTTTTAACTTTCCATAAAGAGCATGTTATTGTTAGATTGCCATTAGCGGTTTACATTCATGCTACCGATACCACCGACTTTGTGTCACTGCCTACTGTGCTTGTATGTGCTTGCTAGCATGTTTCAGAAGTAACTGACCTGGTTTACCATAAAAAAAAAAAAAAACACTCACTTCCTGGTATACTTTGTTTTCCCCAATCCCATTGGAGCATTACAGCTGAATGCCTCCTGCTTTGCCTGCGTGGTTATCAAGCAAAAGCCATATTGACAGGGCAAACATCAAACACTGTTTTTCTCTTGGCCTATTTACTCACCGGCAACAGAAAGGGAGTACTTCACAAGTTTTTATCCCTGTGTCAAGTCCATCTGTCTTTCAAAGTATATCTGTCAACACAGTGTAAATGTAAGCAACCCCTTATCTTTCTTCTACTTTTTAGGGCATTTTGAATGTGATCAGTATGCTGGTAGTGTGGTGAGTGAAGGCTGAGTGGCATGCATATGTAATGTAGCAGAGGGAAATTATACATATTTTAGTTATTTAGCAGCACAATTTCCTGGACTGACTGAAAATGATATCCTGAACAGTACAAGCCTTAAAGAGTGGAGGGCCCAGCCATTCATAGATGCAGACATCTGACAACTGTGACTTATCATTTCCATTAAACAGCAAAGTAAATACAAGTACTGTATATACTCAGATAAACTTAAGAGTGGATAATTTACATATTTAAATGTTTAATTACTCGAATCAAATAAACACTGAACCTTGTGGCTGCTAGTTTAGTGAACTAGCTTCTGATTGGATAGATCAATCACATGTCTGATAAAAATCCAGGAAGTGGTATTGTACAGCTCATGAAAGGGTGGGTATCCAGGTCCATTCATGCTCATCCTGTTCTTCTCCTTCTTCTTCAGAAGCTTGCACATTTCTGCATAAGGTCTTTCCACCACTGCTGAAAGTAAGGAAAGAGGTCAGGAGGCTAACTCAAGGTAAGAAAGGGGTCGGGGCTTCAAGGTAGTTTCAGACCTGCAAGCAAGGGTCAAGTTAGCCTCTCCTTTAAAACTTTGCTATCAACTCTGTTTCACAATGATCAATGCAAATGAGGGGGGGGGGAGCCCGGTGTTGATTTCTTTATCTCTCTTCCTCTTTTAATTGAAGGGTCATCAGTGATGAGTTAAAATAAGATTTGAGATTACTTTAACGTCTGCTGCTGAAAATGTTTCTGGATCTGAAGTTTTTCCTACTTTAAAGGAATGTTGCTTGCAAAAGGTTTTGTCGGTGTTGCCATTTAAAGACCTAAACCGAGGAAGCACTTAGAGATTAAGACACTGACCTCTGTAAAGTGCGAACCTGCCTGGGGACGTGTTTTCCACATCTTCCTCCATCTTCCTCTCACCAATTTCACGTTGTCTCTGCTGTGGTGCAGTTTAAGGGAAAATGGAGACGGTTATGTTGCTAGTTCAGGTAGTCTATGAAGTCATGTCAAGTTTAGATACATGTTCTTAGGGGCTGGATTTCCATGTTAACTCGAGGAATGCTTTATTGGGTCAGCTCTTAACCCCACAGAAGCCAGATTTGTTTTGATGAGGCTAGTAAATAAGCATGTTCTCTTATTCACTCATACTAGTACAAATATTGACAACTTAATGCCACTTTTGAGCCTTCTGAGGTCCAGGAGCTCCCTCTGCCTTCTCTGATAACTGGCCTCTTTTTTTAAATTTATAGTAGAGTTTCCACAATTACTCAGGTTTTTCCAGTGTGCACCATTTCATTAATTTCCCAGAAGATTTGTCACCTGAACGGCAGACAAAACTGCACGGTAAGCAATTTAAACACTGTTTGTTTGTTCTGTTGCCACTACATGTGGAATTAATATTTAGTGAGCCATGATAAGTTGAAAGTTAATGCTCTTATTGCCAGTTTCACCATCTTATAATATCTCAAGTGGGGTTAGTAGGGGAGTGTTTGTGACTTATCTTATTCTTCCGATTTCAAAGGTTTGACCCTGGAGCTCATTAACACTGACGGTGATCTCCTGCGTTGTTGTTGGTGCACGCGTTCAGATAATTTGCATTCTGAAGAGTCAGAAGATGGTTTCCATGTTGTGTAGAAAGCAACCTTATACTTTCCACTTTATTCTTAATGCTGAAGCGTACAAAAAAAAAGATGTAAAATTTTATTGACACCAACATTTCTGTTAAAACCTGTTAAATAATGCCAGAGTCAGGACCGCTGCCATGCTGCTGATGTACTCGTGTAGCCTCAGTGGTACCCACAGATCTGATCTGTTACTGTTGACTGATAGACTGGCAAATGCCATCTGTCTTCTCTATCACTCAATCAGTTACACTCTCTTAAACGGGCGCGTTCACACAAGGAAAGATTTAAGCACAGACAGAGAGATCCGTTGTTGACACAAGCAAAATTAAAGCCTCTGCAGCCCTCGTCAGCTCTGGAGAATTTAGGCCTGATGCCAGCGTGTTATCCTCCCTTCACCAGAAAATCAAAGATAAATATTTGATGTGTGATACTTTTATTTTTTTTTGTCCTGTTTTAGATCTTTCGTTCTTTTACTGCTGTATTTATTTATTTAATTTTTTCTGAATGAAATGCAAAACTTGGTATTGATCTTGAGATCATAAGCTCCAGTCATCATTTTCCTGCATCTAGGCTTTTTGGAATGGCATGTACAGCAGTATGTTACCGTAGTGACAGTCTCCAAGGGTACGGCAGTGACGGCTTCACAGTGTCACCTTGGTGATGGTTGCTCAATGATGGAGGAGGTTGGTAAGTGGAGTGGACGTGCGATACTGACGCAGCAGGGAGTGAAGCACGGGATGCCGGTGTCCTGCCAGCTGTCTTCCAACCTTCTAATGCCAGGTGAAAAATTCCTGTCTCTTATCATTTTGTCCTGCACAAGTCAAAAGCGTTTTTGCAGCAGTTTCCTTTTGCTCAGTTTTTGGGGGAAATGTTGCTGTTCAATAAAGCTATTTAAACTCTTCTAAAAGTTCAAGGCCCGCAGCGGTCCCTAAAAGGACTTATGATGATTGCAGGTGCTTCAGTCTATGTTCTTTTAATTAAAATTCCCATCAGCTGCTACCTTTTTGTTATCCTAAAAAATGAGTGTTTTCAGTTTTCTTAATAACACACCATTTATTTCATGTTCCTCTTTGTAGATGTGGATTTCCGATGTAGGTTTCTGTGATGACTTACTAATTTTTATTATTTGTTTGCCTTTAATAAGTTCTGTTTCTGGACAGTGGTCTGATCTTTTATGTGCACGTGCAAACTTGCTGTTTTAAAGCTTTCAGATTCACCCAAAACCAAACCTGTTTAAAACTGCTGCATGTTCCACCATTCTCTTAACTACCATCTCCAGCAAGGCTATTTTAAGCTTTATGGTTTCATATTATATAATGAAATAAATGAGATTAAATGAACCTGTAATAACTTCAACCAGTAAGGTGTAAGTATAGCTTGATGGGGAGATGATTAGACTGTTTATTCTATATAAGTTTTTATGTCCAGGTTACTATCAGAATTAAAGTCCCGGCTGTCTTCCATTCATTTCCTTAAAATCTCTGCATGACCAAGATGTCAAGCAGTGAGAGTTGCTCCTAGAAGGACTTTGGGTAAATCGAATGAACACGTGGATCCAATGATCTCTCTCGCAACAACAGTTTTGCCTGAAAAATGTCCAACAGTTTAGCTTTTATGCATTTTTAAACTTAACAAAAACTCCATAAATGTGCTTAAATCAGTTCTAATAAGCATCTGAGGGTTTCTTTTTCTTTTTTTTAATGAAAATTTAATGTGTTTTAGAGTGCAATCAGTAATTTAGCACATCCTTCAGTCTACAGCAGTTTTTATCAGTCCAGTTGTTTGAATAAATCCCTCCATCTGCCTTTCCATCCTTTTTTTTTTCTCCTTTCATCCATCCATCTCCTACCTGGAGTCACTTTTCTGTTGCAGTGAGCTGATTGTGGTGTTGCTAATCACTCTCTTTCAGCTTCACCTCCAGCAACGATTAATGGGTTTCATTTTCGCTCATTTGGAGTCACACCTGTGACCAATGAGAGTAAAGTAAGGACTAATTATACCCATATTTGAAGTGAATATGTGTGTATGTGTATGAGAGGAGGGGAGATAAAACACAGCAAAGTTATAATAAATCTAACTTTGCTTGATCTGTGTGTGTGTGTGTGTGTGTGAGAGTGTAGAGAGTGACTCTCACCTGAGGTTGAAGTCATTACACTGTTGCTGCAAGTGAACTCGGTGTGTGTGAAATGCAGGGGGATGGGGGCTGCTGGGGAGAATCTCCTCTGCCCGGTGGTATACCTAATCACTCAGATGTATCATACGAGGTCTGCATGTGTGTGCATGATTACTTGATGCACCACCTGAACTAGCTGTCAGGAGCTACCTCTCAGCTCCGACAGAGCCGTTGTGCTGTGCATGTGTGTCTTTGTGTGTGTACGCATGCTAGCTGACTTACATATGCGGGAGAGATAAGGTGCATGTGTGTGTGCAAGACTGGGCCTGCTTGAAACTATAGTGGTTTTTGTGTATCAGTGTGTGTAAACTGTATGCATAAATCCTCTGATGTGAGCTGTGTATTGGCTTTGTTAGAGCACGATATAAATAACACTATGTAACACAATTTTTGTCTTTGACAAGCAAGTGTTAGAAAATAACCTTTTATTGCTTTTGTGCATATTAGAATGATTTTTGCCCCAAAATAGCTATTAAGTTATTATAGTTATTTTTTTCTTTTAATTGAACATTTTTACCATTTTTAGAGGCAATTTCTGAAGAGAAAACTGCTTGAAAAAAGGTTAAAATCTAAATGAAAACCACTGATAACTGACATTATATGGGAAAATGGCAGATTTGTAGCATCATTGTCCAAAACATAAAAGCAAAGTTTTGGGATCAAAAATATATTTTTTGTTTATTTTACATGTTGAAAAACAGTTTAAACCCAAAGACAAGAGAAAAGTGGAAATTTGTTACCTGGTGTAATTTGTATATTTCTCTCACTTTGTATTAACTGATGTTTTGTATTAATGCAAAATTCTATTTTGGCATTAAAAAAAATAGAGGGGGGGGGTTACTAAAAGGGTCAATTTTCCAGCTGAAAGATGTGTAGATGGTTACATTATTTGTATGAGATTCCCTTTCAGAGTATTAAAGTGAATCAAACAAACATCATGTACTGAGGTTTGCAGCAGGCGGTTGACTGCAAATTGTGTCAAATGTAACATTAAAAAGAACATGATTGGAGGGAGGGTTATAATAGTTTTGGATTTTACATTATAGTTTTATATTTTATTTTTACCCCCCCCCCAATTCAGTTAGTTTTAGTTAGTTTTCAGAGTGGTTTTGCACATATTTTATTCATTTTTATCTTTGGTTTAATGCTTAGTTTTAGTTTTTCATACTTTTTCAGGTGCAAGACTCAAGGTGCAAGAGTGACCACTGTGTAATAAAAACTGGATAAAAGACAGTATTACAAAATTGTATTCAATAACCATCTGTTCACGAGACGCCAGCACTGCGTGCTAAATGTGTGTAGTATTAAGGACACACATGAATATCAACATAAAGAAAAATAAACTACAATAAACTTCAGCGTCGGTGCAGTAGATTAACAACACCTACATGTGGTGTGTGTGTAACGTCAGAACGCAGCGAGTGTTTGACAGAAACAAACTGAACTCTTAGAAGGAGTCACAGCTCAAATCCAGCTGCATCCTGATGTTATCACCGCATGATGCTGCTTCTTTGTCGGAGCTGCTCGGAGAGCTAGCTTGGTTAGATGCTCGCTAATTAGACATCAGCGCTGGGTCTTTGCGGGGCCAAAGTGGTTGCTGCGTTTCTGCTCGTGTGAACTGGATTATGTGTGTTGATTAGCTTGAGGTCACTTTTTTCTAGGCGGTGAATATGAGAGAAGTGCTCCGCACATTTAGCTATATCGTCCACAACGAGACACTCGCTTCTATCGGTCTACTGTATCCAAAGAAAGCCCACATGGGACTCTGCCGCTTTATCGCCAGACCGCTGCCATTACTTTGCGGACCAGCGCGGTGAGCGCACATATATGTGCGCGCGCGCACACACACACACACACACACACACACAGCTGCACACACACTGCAGCTGCCCGGCTTAAACTGCCAGAGCGGAAAAAAATAATTTCATATCAATCCACAAGGCTTTTTAAATAAAATGACAAAAAGTCATTTTATCTATAATTTCAGTTCGTTTTAGTTAGTTTTATAAACTCTCAAGGCATTTTTAGTTATAATTTTTTCCCCTTTTACCATTTATTTATTTCAGTTAACGAAAATGTTTTTTTTCAGTTGTAGTTTTTGTTATTTCGTTTGTTTTCATTAACTATAATAACCTTGATTGGAGGATTAATTTCTGTAGACTGGCAGAAGTTATCAGAACTTGTGTGAAACTGACATAAGTAGATGACTCAAAGTTGTGAGCCCACCTCAAATGTTTAACACCAAGGTCTGCATATTTCTGGCTATCAATAATTCTAGTATTTTGACGGAGAGCAGGAATCAATGTGAAGCGAATGAGCAAAGCACAAAATCTTAATGCAACAAACATCCTTATGGGTATCAAAAAGTGATGGATGAACAACATAAATATAAAAATTTATATGTAATTCACATGTGGCGTTGTGTCAGCAGGGGTGTGTGTGTGTGTGAGAGAGAGCATTACCCTCCGTGTGGGCTGCCTCTACTCTTGTTATTCAAGCAGCTAAACTGGATTTACTTTTTTTTTTTTTTTTTTCCATTCTCTTTATTGCTGTATTTGCTACCCCACCTTTTAATTTCTGTTCTCCTTTCCTTTTTTTGGGCGGGGGGGGGGGGTTGTTTTGTTTTTCCCTCTCTGGTTTTGCTCCATCTTTTCTGTACTAGTTTCTTTTGTGAAAAGTATCTTTTGTATTGAAAAATATTTATTTTTCTCTCCCCCACTGCTTGTGCTTTATAACCCTTATCTGCCCTCTTTCCTTCTTGGCCTGTCGTCCTCTTTCTCTTTGATCATTTGAGTTTCTGGGCTTGGCTCTCAGTTCAACCTCCTTTTTTTTTTTTTTTTTGTACAACCTTGTAATAAATATTTGATTTCTCTTCTTTGATCAGTCTGGGTAGATTCTAACAGGCAAGTGGAATTCAGGCATCTTGTACAGAGGCTGTATTTACACCAATGCTGTATCCAAACAATTAGTTTTAGCAGGAACATGCTGATGTAATTTAAGTCCAGTATTTTATAGACCTAGAAGCAACTCTCTAGCTTTACTATACTCAGAGTCTAATTTACTGTATTCACCTTTGTGTTGTTGAACTATGTTGTCATATCAATACTCCTGCTTGGTGTTCAAGTCTGCTTTTGATTTATGTTCTCATAAAGTAAGGACAACACGCTCATTCAAGTGTTAGGGGGAAAAAATGTGATTTCTACTTCAGCTAGATTGGCGAGTCTTGTCTTGTTTAAACTTTGGAATCAGATTTCATTCAGGTATATAGTAGTTTATTAAATATTCTCTGCTCTCACCATCTCGGGAATGCACAGTGAAAAGCTGATGTTTCCACAAAGTGAAAATACATCTCCGAGGACACATTTTTGTTAAACATTTGTTGAAAAGTCTGGCATCTTGGCCTTTATAAATAATTTAGAAAGACCAATGCAGAGCTGAAATAATGACTATTCTTAGTCATACCTTTTTAATAAGTTGCTGTTCTTGCGCACGTTACCTCCCACCAACAGGAGGTGCTATTGTTTTGGTGTTTATTTTATGTGTGACATAATAGCCAATAGGAATCCTGTAAGTCAGGGGTCATCAACTGCATTTGTCTTGGCAGGCGCTGAGACGCTATCGTAAAGTAAAATAAAATTAATATTGCATCCTAAGTAATATATTATCATTTGATATTATTTCAAATTAATGCTACTTTAATTATGTGACGTGCCAGTCTTTCACTTACATGTTCTTCTCTGTTGACGGTTGTTATGGAGACACTGCAATTGTGCACGTAAAACAATAAAAGGTTGAAGGAGAGCAACAAGTTAATCATCATTTTTGATTGAAGACAGGCTATGGCACAATCTCCTGTTCAGATGGTGTGTGTGTGTGTGTGTGTGTGTGTGTTTGGTTTGTTTGTTTTTTTATTTTTAATGAATATAGGAACATCTGTTTTCCTCCTCACTAGGCTAGTCTTGAGTTCAGTAATTTTTGGGGGGTGGAAAGCTCTGGCTCGCGGGCCACCAGTTGACATTTACTAATATAAGTGATCCAGAAAATAGGAAATGGATGTTAGATGGTCAGTTATGCTGGTGAGAGGGGCAGGTGTTTGAAGTGTACCTGAATCTGCATCCATCCATCTTTGTTGTTTTGGAGAAAGCATTGTCCAAAGCACGGACCAAAAGTAATATCTCTATTTTTTTTAGCTGAATGGCGATATATGATATATCTCTATTTTTTTTTTTTGTTCCCAAAAGTTATTAACAAAAAGGCACTAAGTCAAAGCTACATGTCCCAAATGTCACACCAGCAATTACATTCAGTTAGCATATTTAAATAATAATGCTCCTCAAATAAATTGATGCTTTTTTCCTACATAACAAAAGACTCACAGCTGTGCTATTAAAATGTAAACCGAAAGGATCCAGAGCAAAAACAGCAAAAAGGCTGACTGATTCTTTAAAAAGTCAGTCTGCAGTGAAGTAGACTTCACCAAAGTACTTCCTCCTGTGTGTACTCCTGTACATCTAGTACTCTGTGCAAATAAAAAAACATGTAAACAGACTGAACAAAATTTCATCCTTCAGTCAGCAGGGTTCGAGCCAGCTCAGTAAATCCACAGACATACTGTATGCGCTGACGCATCACAGCAACGGGCCCACCCACTCAGTGCGGCGTCTACGTATCCGCCGGCTGCATCATTAACGCTATTAACGCTATCAAGGTCACGTGACTTACGGTACAAACCAACTTCCGCTATGGAGTTGCGGTATGGCGGCACCCTCTTGTTTGAAAAGCTGGTAAATCTAGCGACAAAGTTGCTAAGTTGGCAACACTGCCACACTGTCGCTTCCTGCATGATTTAGGGCAGGGGTGGGCAACTCCAGGCCTCGAGGGCCGGTGTCCTGCAGGTTTTAGATGTGTCCCTGATCCAACACACCTGAATCAAATGGCTGAATTACCTCCTCAGTGTGCAGTAAAGTTCTCCAGAGTCCTGCTAATGACTTCTATATGTGATTCAGGAGAGAGAGGTGGGGTGGTGTGAAGTTGTGCAGAGACAAACTGGGAGAAGAGAAAGGTGAAGTGGTGGATCTGGATCTACAAATATGATTGTAACACGGGCTAGACTATATCGTTATAAACGATATTGTCTCATCTTGTATCATTTAATGCAAATGTATCCATTTTCTTAAACTCGATATATCGCCCAGCCCTAGTAAGTAATATCGCTGTTTAGCTCATCTTAAGCAGCAGCATTACCATTCTTAGTTTAGAATTGTTTAAGATGGTCACAGTGAATGATGTTTACATTGGTGGCGTGGTTACATAGTGATATTGTGTGTTTTCATATCTTTGCACCTTGGTCAGCGTTTCTAATGCAGATGCAGCCACATTTTCTTTGTGGATTTCTCTGAGATGTTAAAGGTGTCGATTACACAGCACCTATTCAAGTACTCTGGTTTATGTGCTCTGTGTGTTTGAATGTGTAACACTCACACCACAAGCAAGAGTTGTGTTTTATAATTTTTTGCAGTTTCACATTTGAAGGGAAACGTCTCAATAAAGAAGACAGTTCACCTGTCATTTGTTGAAGAGTTTCTGCCTGATTAGCTGCATTCAGGTCGAACAGCGAGAGCAGAACAGTTGCCATTTATTAAATGTCATTCAGATGCATGTGCATATAATGGTGAGTGCACATAGGCTAA